>MU915820.1:16299-29806 GCA_036418165.1 Cooperia oncophora
GGAGTTTGGACTGCTGCCAAAGGCAATTGATGAACGTCCATGTGTGAGGTTTAAAAGGAGTGATTGCCCAGTGAGTCCGGCTAGACGTTATTTGAGCTGTTTCGTGTGGGGAATAACGAGTTGTGCACTTGGCAGTGAAGAAAAGCGCGCTCCAAGGCGAGTGTTGGCGAGAGTCAGAGAGCGAGAGTTCCCTGAACCTTCGAGAAAACGGGCGGCGGTCAGGAGCGGGCGGCGCGCAGTCCGGTGGAGATGCTCGTATGGGGTGGGGTGCTCTTCGAGGTAAGATGGCACCATTTATGGTCTTATGGTGGCAAAGGTGGCACCTGTGAGTTAGCAGGCAAAGTGCAAAAAACTTGGGGAAAAAAAGATCTTCATCATTCCCATCGAGAATACCTTTGGTGGGGTCACGAACTTGGTGCACAGGTTCCACGGGCAGCCGCTCTCCTAAGGGCCCATGCTATGCACCTGTACAGGGTCCGAATCCGCACCCTTTAATCCCTGAACCTGCTTCGACCCATCCTAGGTAGTGTTTTTCTTGGTAGAATAAGTTCTGATCTGCCTCTTTCTGACGGCCCGATCCATAATGAACTAAAAAAACGAAGAAAATCAAGAAAGAATAGAAAGTCAAGCGCAATGTGCGTAGAGAAGAAAATTCTCTGTTTAACAAAGTACAACATACTGGGAAAACTCTTTGGAATTCGCACGAATCCGCATAGAATAAAAAACTATCGCTTGTGAGCCAACGCAAAATTTTGTGGCCCTATTGAACTATTCCTACCCCAGTCTTCCGGAATCAACACGGTTTTTTACATTCTTCTAGGAGGGCGGATTCGGCTGAAAAAGTGCTCAATGAGGTAGTTCGACCTTCTGAACACGAGTGTTCCCTTGGCGCGAAACTGCCTGGCGGCTGCGCACAGGCGGTGGCGCCAAAATACACTAGATCACCAAATTTGCTGAAAACTTGTCCCTAGGGGCAGTTCGACCTCCTGAACATGCATACCGCCATTCGTACATTCGCATGAGCCAAAACGGCCTAGCGCCCGCGCCACCGGCGCCGGCGTTAAAACACCTTAGATCACCAAACTTGATGAAAACCTATGCATGACGGTTATTTGACATCCTGATTATGAATATGACATTTATTCCTGGCGCGCCGTTAATGTAGGACACTATGATCATCTGCGCTCTGCTGAGGCTGAGCCTGGCCTGAAGGGAATCACTTCTCCTCAAGGTTCGGCCTTAGCAGAAGGCTATATGGCGCTGGCGTTGAGAAAGAAATGCCATATTTGTGATAGGGTATCAAACAATCCTGTCACGCAAGTTTTTTCGATACTGGGGAAAAATGGTGTGGCGCCAAATGGCGGCAGCGTCAAACGTATAATAAATACCATATTCGTGACCAGGATCTCATTATCCCCCCTATAGAAGTTTTCATCAAGTTCGGTGTGAAAAGTTGTGGCGTCTTGTTGGCGCCTATTGGCGCCAAGATGAATGTCATATTCATGATTAGGACATCGCATAACAACTATAGGCAGAGTTTGAGCAAAAAATTTTCCGAGTTTCCGGGGTAGGAATAGTTTAATAGTGCTTACTTTTGCAGTCGCTTGTTGAATCAATACTTCACAAAAAAGCCTTCTCATTTTATTGTTTGCTGCACACTTTCGTTATCCGCTCCCTCATCAGATCTTCGATCATCTGGCACCTGTTTGTGTTTACTATTTTGTCTGCTGAGGACGTCCTCTTTGAATCTGCGTTATAACACCTGGTTCCAACTTAGGGTTCTTTTCAATGTTCGCCCGCGTCGCCTCAACGTCGCCCGGGCGTACCCCTTATCAGGGCACATCATTGGTTGGGGATTTTAGTCGACTCTATACGACCCCCCTTTTTTGGGAGTTGGTACGACCCCCCCCCAGCCCTCTGTCCTTCCTCATCGAATCGAGCCGTCGAGCGGGGGGGGGCATATAGTACTTTTTACCAAAAATTTTGCTGTCGAGCGGGGGGGGGGCATATAGTACGTGAAACAGGAAAATCACCAAAAGTCAACCGCCACTCCCTCCCACAACGCCAAAACGTAAATACGACCCCCCTCCCAAAAATGATCAAATACGACCCCCCCCCCCTCCCTTTACAACGTCCATGAAGCGAGAAAAATCAACTATCAAAATAAATTTTTCTCAGCCCAAATACGACCCTCCTGGCGACCAAATGCGACCCCCCCCTATGGAGATCCCCAACAACGATGTGTCCTGCCCCTTATCGCTATAAGGGGTATGTCCGGCCAAAGCGGACTTACAGTCTTTTCTTCTGCGGAGGTTGGGTTTAGCGCGTCGCCGGCCTGTTCTCCACCGATTATTTCTGCCTGCCAGCTTCCACATTTGGTGTAGAACAAGCTGGCGCCGCGCTAAACCCATCCCTCTACGATGCTCCAGCTTCCGCAGCGAACAGCGCTATATCTACAGAGCCTTAGGGTAATTAGAAGTTATGGTAACGAAAATGCATTCGTCTTATGGCACCGGAACCACTTATTGTTGGCCCTGGGCTCAGGGCTGAATCTAGAAATGCTCCTTTCCCCTAAAGCGCCGGGGCCGAACATGGATGTCATATTCGTGATCAGAATATTTATTCTGTATGCAAGTTTATGAGTTGAGTGGGGAAACGGTGGCACCGCGTTGGAGTCAGCTCCACTCTGGCCCTAAGAAGGCTACATTGCTGTATGCGTGAACAGGAAGCAAAATCACCTTGGCGTACAGATTTATGAGCAGAGGGGCATCTAATGGAACTCAGCGGGGTATGTACGGCTCATCTCACAAAGTTCTGTAAATTCCTGTTTTTGAAGTGGCTCAAGTGTATTTCTTTGTAGCTTCACAATTGTTTACAGGTCCCATTAAAGCCACACCCGTTGGCTAGCGTGAACTAATAAAAAGAAGAAGCGAATATGCAAGATGCCTCCCTCCCCTAAGCCGAACAGTGCTCAAGTTCGGGAAAGAAAAGGGGTGGCACCAAATAACGAGTGTCATGTGGAGTAATGAGGAAGCTAGCCAGCCTCATGGCAACGTTTGAGCAGGAAAAGATTAAAGATGAGGTTTGAGTGAATGACTATCTAATAGTAGTGCAGTGATGCAAAACAGCGGATGGGTATGCAGAGTTTCCAGTACGCATTGAAACTTCACGTTGGACGGTGGTGAACACACTAAGTAAAATACTAATACTAAAGGCTGTAGGTTTTGGTATGCCTCTTACAATTAGTGCCAAATTAGGCCAAAGCTATCTGAAGCTATCTGCTCCCAAACCCACTGCTTGTCCGGTTGAGAGTCAGCTGATTTCAGAGGCGGTGATTGTGGGAAGTGAATGCCCTCTGTGTTCAAACAGTCTGCTAAGTCTCGCTAAATCATAGTGTATACAGTCGTCATCCGGGCAGTTGTTTAGGCGCCCAAAGGGTCGCAGACGCGGCTGCGGCGCGCCACGTAACCTTAAGAAAAGCAGCCAAAAACAGTGAAAATTAGGGAGAAAATGGCTAAATAGGCTGGAAACAGCTGATCGCCGCGGTCGTGATGCGCCGCAGCCGCGTCTGCGACCCTTTGACCGCCTAATCAACTGCCCGGATGACGACTTCATATGTCTGAAAAATTGCCGCGCGCTGTGAAGAACGCCTTCGCTTGCTAGTTTTTCGCGTGGAACTAGTGCTATTAAAAGGATGGAACTTCCAGCCACTCTCAGTCACTCCTTTTTGGACGCCGCCATGCACTCTACTACTGCCCTGAATCGTGGCTGCCTTTTTAATGCTACTCCCCCCATGCAATTATGGAGAATTATTACCTGCCCACATCAGCCCATTTACAGGTCTGTGTTCCAAGCTTCCTAGACGACTGCCATCGATTAACCGGTTCAGTTGAAATGGGAGGGTCCTTTGGAGAGAGGCGATATGGGAATTACCCCCCCCCCCTCCTCCCCGAGTTACGCGCTTGGGAAGCAGCGCTGCTTGCCAATGCACCACCTTCCCCTTTTCATTTTTACATGCGTGTGCGTATTGGTTTCTTACTTCCAAGCTCTCTCGGAGAGATGTAGCGAGAATCGAATTGTGCCCCGGAGAGTGAAACTCGTTATCCTTCATAACCATAACTGTTATTCCTGGCTGTTAGCACTACACTCCTGATCCTTGGGACGAAATAGGAGTGGCATTTGAACATGGCATAGAATGGGTTACTCGTGGGATATTTCAGTTTGAGACAACTGTCATCTTGTTCTGTGAACAGAGACACGGCCACAATTGCTTCAAATTGAAAACATCTCACCAGAACACCGCCACCGCCCGTTTAGTTGGAGTACGCAACCACGCCTACCATATCTCAGAGAACTCAAATATACTACGAGAGAGCAAGAACAGCGATTTTTCACGTTGACAGTATTCACAATTTTTAGTGCAGACAAAAAAATCTTGAACTTCCACCGTTTTCAGAATTATGTTGGCGCTTTCAAAAATCATCGATTAACTTACTGCTGACTTTCGTCACAGGACAGACCAAGGCCAAGGTTTAAGCGCAAATAAACGTGCAAGTTTAAACGTACTTCAGTTTTTTCTGCAGTATGATTTGATGGGCAGTCGATCACTTGATTGCTGAGAAACAATTCATTCCCTTGAAACAGACTTTGACCCCGCACAATGTAAACTAAAGTAGCTAAATTCACCCTACTGCTAATTCAAAGGCGCATCGTAGGTCGGGGTTCAAAAATAGAAAATGTCGGATTAGCTAACTTATTTGTGAGGAAGAAAACAGAAGAAGCTCCCTCACTGATGACATCCTTCGTACAGGAAGGTGGGCAGCAGTCCCAGATGAGTCACATTGTCCCAGGAAATAAGCTTGCAACCCGCTCCCTGCGCTCTATGGGCCATGACAGGGCACTTCCTTGCAACTTGCAGACTCAGGTCGAGAGTGTGCCTTGAATAGAGCTTAGGTGCTCTCAGTCGTTCCAAAATGTGTAGGTTGCGAGTAGGAGTTAGTTTCCAAGTAAATTTCAGGCCGTTAAAGATTGCTGTTGAACCAAGAAACAGAGACATCAGTGCATTGAATGTCGGTGAGGTAAGGGTCTAACTTTGAAACAAACAATTGGCGTTCGGCTCCAGCTGTTCGCATTTTGAAAACTACACTATAAGATAATGGGTAAACATTGAAAGCACGTGACGCTACTGCATGTGGAGGGAGGGGAAGGTGGTCGAACCCTTTCTCTATGCGCCGAGCAAGTTCCCTCCTCAACCCATTCGCGACAAGGCGCGTTTTTCGCCAATGGTGAACACGGTCCCTCGTGACCCCTTACTAAAATTTTAGCACTGTTCAACTTTCTGCTCCCGAAATCTCCTTTTTTACTGAACCATCGAGTGCAGGGGTTATTCCTCAGGTCACAAAAATGACATTCGTCTGTCCTCCGGTGCCATTTGGCGCCAATGTGCGCTAATTTAGTGCTATAGTCTTTCCCTCGAAAACCCGTGTAAGCTTGCATATTGAGGTGATTTGATATATTGAGCTGGCTCAGAGCCGAGCGGAAGTGGTACTCGTGTTCAAACGGTCGAACCAACTCAGGAAACGACTGCTAAGCCAAGTCTGTCCACATAGAAAGAATGTTGGTCAAAAGTTGGCTTGAGTCTGAGGCAGTAAAGCATTGACAGAGCCTACTGCTTTTCACCGGCGCTATTCGGCGCTAGGATCCACCTGCACTCGCCGTCGCTTTTTTCGCTAAAGTCGCAGCTGTTCTGCATTCGAGCTCAATTGGGGGGGGGGGGGAAGCCCGATCACAAATAAGACATTGGTTTGCATCTTTGCAGAGCATTACATGGCACGAGCGCCATATCTTTTTCTTCTTCTTCTTCTTCTCCCTAGCGTTAGTCCCGCGCCGTCGCAGGGTCCGCTGTTCTTGTTAGACGTCGCCACTTGTTCCGATCCACTGCATCTGCTGGCTTTCACTTCAGTGAGGTCCTTCTTGATGACGTCCCTCCATCTTTTCTTTGGGGCTCCTCGTGGTCGCTTGCCCTCTGCTTCGAATTCCAATGCCTTCCTTATTGGGTGGTCCTCAGGCCTTTTCAGTACGTGCCCATACCGCTGAAGGCACGAGAGCAGCGACTGCTGCTCTCCTGCAGCTGGATCGGAGCCGTCTGTGTGATCGCCCTACCTCCTCGTTTCTGACTCTGTCGAGTCGTGTCCAACCGCAGGCCCATCTCAGCATCCTCATTTCAGCTGAGTGGAGCTGCCTTTCATGGTTCTTGCAGATGGGCCAGCACTCACTGCCGTAGAGCATTGTAGGCCTTACCACCGCCCGGTACACCTTGCCCTTGAGCGTTCTCGAGCACCGCCGGTCGCACAGGATGCCAGTGGACTCCCTCCATTTCATCCAGGCTGCGTTGATTCGGGTCTTCACCGCCTGGTCCACGCTGCCATCAGCTGCTAGGTTGCTCCAAGTCCTCGACCCTTTCGATGCTCTCGCCATGGCGGTCTACGATGAGTTCGGTGCACTCTTCGGAGCTTAGGAACTTGGTCTTCTTCACGTTCAGCCGGAGTCCATTCTCAGCGAGCACATCCTGCCACCGCTGCACCTTTCCTCCCTGCTGTCCGCTATCAGGGCGATGTCGTCAGCGTAGAGGATGGTTTTCAGTGGTCCCTCCATGAGTTCTTTTGCCATGACATCTAGAGTCAGGAGGAAGAGGAACGGGCTGAGGGCTGATCCTTGGTGTACCCCAACCGTGATGTTTACCTCCTTCGTCAAGCCGTGCGGGGTGCGTACAGCTGCTTTAGCCCCATCGTACATATCCTTCACTATGGAGACCAGGTGCTCCGGAACGTTACGTTCTCTCAGCGCTCTCCAGAGTACAGGCCGAGGCAGGCGGTCGAATGCCTTCTCAAGGTCCAGGAAAGATCTGCCGTCGCCTCTATCTGTGGGCTGTCCTTGCGGGGAATTCTTCGTTCAGAAGTCCCTCGAAGTATTCTTCCCACCTCTTCTTGACTTCGGCTGGTTTCCTGAGAATGGCCCCGTTGCTGCTCTTCACAGTCTTTACGACCCTGATGTCCTGAGCAGCGCGATGCCGAGCTTTAGCCAGGCGGAAGACGAACTTGTCCCCTTCTCGGCCTTCCAGCTTGTCGTACAGGGCGTCCATTTCCGTATTCTTGGCCTTAGCAACGGCTGCCTTGGCGAGTCGCTTGCAGCTCTTGTAGGCAGCGTAGTCTTCTGGGCTCCGTGTCTTTTGCCAGCGTTTATATGCTTCCTTCTTCTGCTTGACGATCCCCTGGACTTCCTCGTTCCAGAACCAGGCTGCCTTGTCTCCTCTGATACCACCTCGCGTCTCTCCCAGGACTTCCTTTGCACACTGTAGGATGACCTCTGCTGCGTAGGTCCAGGTGTCCTGGACTGGCCCATGTGGGTCTGGGAGCCCAGCCTCCAGTATTCTTCGGCCGAGGCTATCCTTTTCTACCTTGCGCATTTTCCACCACCGAATTCTTCGCTCTGCTCTCACCTCTTCTTGGGGAGGTCTATGGCGATGTCTGCCAGGAGAGGCCTGTGCTGAGGGCCCAGCTCTTCCCCAGGCAGTACCTTGATATCCTTGACGGTTTTGAGAGACGATCTTCTGACCAGGACATGGTCGATTTCCGTTTGTCTCCCTCCACTGCTGTAGGTTATCTTCTGAGTCCTCCTTTTCGCGAAGAAGGTGCTACAGATTGCTAAGTCGTGAGCTGTGGCTAGGTCAAGGATCCGTTCTCCCTCAGCGTTCTTTGCACCTACTCCTTGGCCTCCGTGCACCCTTTCTAGACCCCTTCTGTCATTTCCCACATGGCCATTCAGATCCCCAGCTATGGTGAGGTAGTCATCTTCCGGAACCGATCTTATGGCCTCGTCCAGGGTCAGGTAGAACTCATCCTTTTCCGCCTCGGAGCAACCGGATTGTGGTGCGTACACGGTCAGTACTGTCCAGTACCCCTCCTTCGTGTCCATTCTCACTCCCATGCGATCACTGATCCTGTTCACAGTGGAGACGCAGTCCTTGAGGGATTCTGCCACCGCTATGGCCACGCCATTCCGTTTGGTGTCTGCTCCATTGTAGACGCCTTCTCCAATCTCGCGGGCCTTCGCACCCTTCCATCGCGTTTCCTGAAGGCATAGGACTTGGATATTCCTCCGTCTCATGAGGTCGGCAACCTCACGAGACTTCCCGGTAAGCGACCCCACGTGGTCCCAATTCGAACTAGCTTCTTTGGCCGAGGTCGTTCACCCCTCGGTAGCCCTCGCATACTGACCACAGAACTCGGGCGAGGGTTCTGCGCGCCACTTCCGGGTGACGTCCTAGCATTAACACTGATTCTATTGCGACTTGTCATGATTGTTGTGACGGGTTCCTCCATCAGCCGGCCTGTCAACCTGGGCCTGACGCTGGTATCGTCCCCATTTTTGCAATTTTTGCAAGGCAGGTTTGTGCCTCGGCAGGGATTGAACTCGTGGCTCAGGGTGTGAACGTGAGTCTACACTCTTAACCACTCGGCTATCCCTGCCTTATGAAACGAGCGCCATGGGCGATCTTAAAAGGCTGATTCCTAAGACAAGCTCAGCCTCAGCATTGCATGATACACTTGTGCCCTACGCTAACATTCCTTATTATTCATTAAAAATGAATGTCATATCAATAATAAGGACAGCGAATAACCCTAGTATCCAAGTTCCCATCAATTTGGGTGGAAGAGGTGATAGCACCAAATTGGCGCCCATTGGCGCCAGTTGGCGCTGGGACCTGTAGCGAACGTCATATGTGTGACCAGACCAACAAAGATAATGGTGAGTTGGCGCGGCACCATTCTGGCGCCCCGGTTTTGATGAAAAAAGTGGTGGCGCCAAATTGGCGCCTAATGGTGCCAAATGGCGTCAAACACCGCCGGCGCCAGAAACGGACGTCACATTCGTGATCGGGGCACTGAGTAACCCCTACCGGCAATTTTTCAGCAGAAATTTTTCTAGAGGTTTTGGGCTCAGGTGCTGCTAGTTGAATCGTGCCTGGGACCCTTATATCTGAAGATCTCGTTGGTCCACTATTTGCATAAATTAACAAAGGTATGAAGACTTGTACCACTGGGAAAAGTTCCTCGAAGAACTCGAACTGTTTCTAAAAATTTCATCAAAAGCCCGTCCGCCACATATGGTGGACATGGTCCGAAGTGGACATTTCGGTGTCCACCACCAGTGGCGGACATTGTCACGAATGGGTTAAATATCTAGGAAAAGTTAGGCCGAAGCCACGTTCAGTTCTAGTACGCGGCCACGCCATCGAAACTTAGGAATTTTGATTGCAACTCGATTTTGTACAGCTCCCATCCAAGGTTAACTGCTGAATATGCCCTCTACATCCCAATTATTTCAACTGAACACAGCGTAGGTTACTTCAACTGAACATAGCGTAGGGTGGGCTAGTCGTAGGACGTTACAATTTGATACAATTTCTGTGACAGAGACGTTATCACAGCTGTAAATGAAAATACCACACCAAAAGCACGCTTCCACTGCCTTCAAATGAACTACAGTTCGCTGCGGACGGTTGGGCGTGTCAGGCAGTATGAGTGTGTCACCCCGTCAAAGCCGTTCTCTGCCTTCTTGTTGAAGCGCGACAAAAAGTGGTAGAAAACGAGTAATACGAACGATATGATACAGTCATATCATTTGCTCGCTTTAACAACTGGTGGAGAACGGGTTTGGCACCGCGCCAAACTCATTCCGCCTGACACGCCCGCAGCGAACTCACAATATGCTCGTAGCCGCATCTGCTTCATCCAAGGGATTGTGTATCGACCGATTCAATACAGTTATCACCTTCGCTAAAGTCTTCGCACTGAGGTCAACATAGATTTTTTTGTAGTGATGCATAATTTCTTACTTCATTTGTTTTTTGTTTGTTCATCCCAGCGTCCCTCTAGGGAATCCACATGGCCTCATCCGCCCTTCTGGAATCTCCCAATCTCGCGTGCTAGAAAACTACAGCTGGTATTGAAGTCGTATCCGCAGTGCTTTTCGATATGATTCTCCAGCGGTGTTGTTGTCTTGCCTCGCCTATCACCGGCACGATGCTTCTTGTCGCATTGCTATCATTGTTCCTTTCCCTTCACAGCTTGCGTTACAGGTCCACACGTTGATGAATCACATCTCTTCCAGAAGCTTGTCGCGAGCTCGCTCGATTGAGCTTGGACTCTACAAGGGCTCATAATGGCAAGATGGTAAGACAAACAAATTGAAGGAAAAGTAGAAAAAACCCGCCCGAGATGCCCCATAGACAACTCCATTTCGGATCGCTTTTGTACGTGCATAAGGGGGAGAAAGGACGTGGTCGGGCGATTCCCCTCTTGCTGCTATCAGCACGGTCCCCTTGTCACCTTATTCTCACCATTCGAAATGGAGAAGGTCAGTAGCGGAACAACTGCCATTAGGCAGCAGACAGCAATGGAAGCTGGGCGTCGTCAGTGGGCGGCGTAGTGATTCCGCCGCGAGCGGCTCGCTCTTTCTTTACGTGTTTTTGAGCAGCGAAATCAGTACATTCTTTATGCATGCGGACAGGTCCACCATGCACGGAGAAAAGTGTAAAAAAGAAGGCGGCGTCTGCTCGTCAAGTGACCGCACGGACGTACCTTTGGGCGGGTCTGATTTGAAGCACTCCTGACAACATTTGCTTCACAGCTGGGTGACCTGGGCAGCGTTCATACTTCGCGACAGCAGTGGCGATCGCCGCGATCGTCGGTACGCGTCAGAGCGCGCCCCAACGCTATTATGGACCGCTCGCTTTGATAAATAAGGAAATCCAACTTGTGAATACCTTTTCTCTTAATAATGGCTACTAGCTGGAAACTGAGGACTTTCTCTACCTAAGAGGATCTGGAATATAAGGGAGGAGATGGTTTCACCTTTTATTTAGGCCGGGATAAGTGCAACTTCATTTAATAGGTGAGCTTCTCTTTGTTTCTTTTGTTTTCATTGTTTCAATTTATATAAGTGTCTTGAAACTTTCCTACTGGCCAAACTGTTCAACTTCCAAAACATTTATAATTCACGAGCCAATTAAAAAACGGAAAAAAAAGAAACGGAAGAGGAAGGAATCACTTAGGAATCAGAACACATTCTTTTATGCAACATCGAGGAGGAAGAAACTTCATAAGTTCATGTATAAGCTCGAAGAATGAAAAAAGAAACAATAAGAAACTTACCCTGAATGAAGCCCCTTGCTTTTTGCTCATTTCTATCCTGAATCAAAAAAGAAACGGAATAAGGAAAAGTCCATTAAGTTTCTCCACCTTTCCTTGAGTCAAAACGAACTCTAGTACCTGAGTCAATTGCAATTAAAAGGAAAAAAAACCAGGAAATTAAGCCAATTCCTCCTAATAGCACTCGGAGCGGTCCAAGTAATAGCGTTGGGGCGCGCTCTGACGCGTACCAACGATCGCGGCGATCGCCACTACTGTCGCGAACTATGAGCGGTGCCTTAGCATTTCGTGTTACATATTTAGACTTCATTACAACCACCTTCGTACTCTGTGCCTTTAATCAGGAATAATTACCTTGGTCAGAGTACTTCATGGAAGGTCTGAACAAATGGTCTGGACTTCATCGTGTCCCTCAAGCACGTAGAACGGATTGGGTCACCGTTGCGGCAACGAATGGAGAGGTTACTGGCGCCCGCTCGAGCAATTCGGTGATCAACGAGAACATCACTCCTTATCCCTGAGACGGAGTAGGCGTGGCTTTTGAGCATGGCATAGGACGGGTTACTCGTGGGATACTTCAATTTGAAACAACTGCTATCGTTGTTCTGTTTAGATGTGGATATGATTACGGCTGCTCCGAAATGAAAACATCTCACGAAAACCTGGACCGCCACCATTCTTAAAATCAAATACGCTGCCACGCCTACCCGATCTCACGGATTTCGAGTATAGTTAGGTACTTAGGTGATACAAGTGGTAACTGTCTTGTCCGTCATTCTATAAGAAGAGAAAAACATAACAGAACTATTTATCATTCAATAATGCGATTTGATCCCCGCTATCGCTCAATATACTCGTGGATAGGAAACAGCATCGGGAAAAGCAAGCGACCCAAACAAGTGAATCTAAGCCATATGCATCAGTTATATGTATGTGCGAATAGGAACTATGTAAATCATTTCAAATGTTAGTTTTGAGCCATTACGTCAAAAAAAGAATTACAGGTCATCTATGGCAATTCTAACAAAAAGAGTGGCTGTTTCATCGAAAACATGTTGAAAGCCGGTATTCAAGCGGATCTGCGAGTAACCTGAAACAAACATTAGTTTACACTTTTGACTCAGAAAAAAATTGAACTTCAACGAGAACCTTAACATCACGGGGTACGACTGCTAGAGTGAGCGTTCTCGCCAAGGTCATTGTGGAAGGGCTCAGAGGGGTGTAGCCACGCCCTCTCGCGGCCCTTCTACCAATGACATTTGACAACAACCGCCCGCCTCCAGCAATCGTACCCCCTGCTTTTAATGGATTCGTGCAAAACGCGGTGCCAGAATTGTCTCTATTGCCTGCAATTCTTTATCTACTTTTACAACAATGTTGTTGAGGAACCAACTCAGACACTGGAATTTGAACTGTAGCTCAACCAAAGGTATCGCTTGTTTGCAAAGCGAAAGATTCAATGGGTGGTGGTTCAACAGTAGCGGACTACCTTGTAGTAAATTCGACCGCAGCTACAAGTATAAATGGACGTATTCTCAAAATCTCTGAAATAGGGTAGGCGTGGCTGCGTACTTCGACGAAACGTGGCGGTAATTGTGCTTTTGTGCTTATGGAGAAGTATTTTTATTTTGAAACAATTCTGATCGTGTCTCTGTTGAGCTCAGAACAAGGTGACAGCTGTTTCAGACTGGAATATCCCACGAGTAACGCATTCTGTGCCATGTTCAAATGCCACGCCTACTCCGTCTCAGGGATAAGGACTGTAAGTGTCAGGTGGCATCATTCTCGCTGTAGCAAGAACTGGTGAGTCGACATGGCATGCCATTTCTATTTAGGCCAATGAAGCTTTCGCGCGATATCCCTTATAACGCCGCGCCAGATGAATCTCTTTGCACCTCATCGTAGAAAAAAAAGAGGCAGTTAAACAGAAATTTCCAGCTGTTGTGAAGCAGTGCCTATTCCGTTTTCGTGGAATTTACCTTCAAATAACTGGGACAGAACCAACCTCTTCGCACACTGGACAATGGTATAGAGAATTCGCCAATGAAATCATTGCTTGTAGTGGAATCAAAGTCTTTGACACAGAAGCGCAACATGGCTATTTCAGGGCAATAGAGTTTCTGGTCGAAGGACTGGTTCCAAATAGGGTTGAACCCTGTAACAAATCACGAGTTCCGCAAAAGCACATCAAGGCGGCTAGGGCTGAAATATAATAACTTTAGGCTTACCATTATTTCTTATGACTGATGTTTTCCACTTCAATTCATCTCTTGGTGCACCAAAGATTTGAACTG
>MU915821.1:5423-16433 GCA_036418165.1 Cooperia oncophora
TCTCCTGGCGGCCAAATACGAACCCCCCCCCCCTAATGGGGATTCCCCATGAACGATGTGCCCCAGTACGTGTGTGGACTAGGTTCGATTCCTGATAGATCCAAGCTTCTTGCCAACAGTTTGTATTGATGTGATGATGCACTTTTATTTTTCATTCTGAAATGGAAACATTTATATACTCTACTTTTACCGTGACATCTAGAACGTAACAAATTCTACAAAGCATTACAACATGTTGAACCAATCTCGAGAATCAGATAAAATCACCGGAATCGATCTTTGGCGTTTATCATCAGAAAGAAGGCGGAATGAATGGATTGACTACGATCACAATTGTGATTTTTCTCCTACATACAGAGTGTTATCCTAGAAACGAGAGGGCTTGTGAGAGGGCGGAATGGGCGGTCAGGGCGGTCTTTTAGACCAATTCATGCCATCCTGAGCCCGATGGAAGAGGTTTCTTCGGCTGCGCTTCAATGCACGTCCCTTCAAACGCCCTATCGTTTAGAGGGATAGCAACTGTACAAAGAAGAAAGAGAAATGTCACCAGCTAAAGCTGGTTTACTTAAAGTATAACTTAAAGTACTTAAAGTACATCAAGTTGACAAAGTGTAAAAGATTGCCAAATACAAGCAATAAGCGCTGAAAGTTTGGCCTAGAAGGCTTTATAACCTAAAAGGATACTGCACACCGAGCTCCTAATCCAAATTCTCAAGCAACACTGTTATTTGAATCGAATATGCAACCCTAAAAATAGATTCACAGATCAAAGCAAGGTGCAGTTACAGTCCCGATCGCTGCGGATGATGGGACGGGTTAGGGGTAAAGTGGTATGGAGTGGCAACAGTCGTGTTCCAGCCATTTTCTCTTACTTGTTTAGAAAGATGGTCGAGAAACTTAACGTGGGTGCGGCAACTAGCCAGCCCGTTATTTTCACGGGCATTTGTTTGACCTAACGCTAGCCTCAAGCGACAGCCTCTTCACGACGCGCAGAGGAGAAGAAGTGTAACAGAAGCCTGGCTCGGTTTCGTGCGACGATGGGGGGGGGGGGTAATTTTGCACGCTTTGCTACTTCCGCCACCCAACTTCGTCGAGCCACGCTTTAAGAACTAATTTCATGACTTCACAATAAGTCCGAGCAGTTTTTTGAATTTTAGGTCGAAGTAGCTGCATCCAGTGGGCATGTGACAAGGGAATCGATAATCTCAGCGCCTGGCGCTAGTGGGCGTCGCGTGCGACGTCGCGCCACCGCATACTGACGATAGTTCCAAGGTAGTAGATGGCCGATACAGGAAATTCCGGAACGAAAATAGTTATGAATGTCTGGTGCTCCAGTCGGCAGGTTAACAAGAGTTAAGAAGACGCCGCGCCCATCGCCGCGCGCGGCGACCGGCGAATTGCGACACCCTTCCCCACCTCCCTGCTCCAGCTTCACAAAGTTCAAGGCTTTCACCAGAGCCGAAACTGTGTAAACCAAAACTAGGAAGCAACGAAGTGCATAAGTGCCCCTCTCGCCCCCCCCTCTGTGCCACCGAACTGCGCTCAGAAGTCTATTACGTTTATGAACAAGTACAATGTGCTTCAGGATTCCCTTCTGCAAGTCGAAGGTGAACAAGCGGGTAAAGCCTGGTTGCTACAGTGGAATCGCTAACGGTAGCTAGGGGGCTTACACAGCGTCGGGAAAAGTAAATTCAGTTGGCGGGTGGTGGGCAAGCAGGCGCGAGATCGCTACGTCATCTTTGCTTGTCTGCCCTTCTCGCCGAAATAGACATTTCCGTATTAGCAAAAGATTTCCTACAGGATATGTATGTGGAACCGTCTCAAAACTGTCTCAGTTACTATATCGATGAGAAGGGGCAGGCTAGCTGATTTTTCGCATCTAATCCGCGCCGATTTGTGCGCTCCCTAACTACTCTGCCTAGATGCCGCTAAGGGGTTCATGTAGATAAGACAGAATTTGGTTGAGAACTGCGTTGCTTCATCGAAAGCGGACGCTTATGTGCTGAGCAACAAGCGCCTAATATGGTCAGCTGCCAGAAAAGTCGCAGCTGTAACGTTGTTCATGAGACTACAACAATTAGAACACTTTCTTCAATCAGAATCCGAATAGCATGCGTAGAAAGTAGCTTTGCCAGTAAGTTTCCATAGACGGCGTCGAAGCATCTTCCGGTAGAGCTCTAGGCCGAAAAACTCGGCTTCACACTGTAAAAGACATTAATCACTGCCAGTAGATGGGGTCAGGAAATCCAAATCGCTGAGGTGTGGCTAAGGCAGCGTTCAGACTTCGCGACGTCTCGGTCGCGCGTTTGGCGCGATTGATGCGTATGCTTTCGACTGCATTGAGCAACCGAAGCGCTGCCGTCGCGAAGTCTGAACGCTGCCTAACGTGACGTTGCGTGCACCACATCCGAGATGATACCTGATTTGACGCGAAAATGCTACACTGGGAGGAGTTGACTGGTCAAATGTTCGCGCGAGTTTTTGCGTGCTGCCGCAACTCGAATCTCCTGACCCCTCAGTCAATGCTTATGAAATAGAAAGTTTTCGAAAAAGTTACTACTGCCTTACCACTAATTGTTGTAGTTGAAATCTGTTCTCTGGTATACTGGTACGTCGTCCGTTACGAATAAATTGTAGTACCTATAAAAACACAGGATATATCACTTGGCTGCAGTATAGCCACATTCCTTACCACGGATATGGAAGGGGCGTGACTGCGTATTCCATTTGAACACGGCGTAGGATGGGTTTTCTAGGGATTCATTAACCTCAAACTAACAACCGTCATCCTATCTAGTTCTACAGTATCGCTTGATAGTATTTGTCCCGAAACGCTTCGATATCGAATAGCAGAGAGCGCCGCCGCCACGTTAAAATGAATTACGCAATTACACCCTCTCCAGTTCCGGGATATGGGGTCTAAATCTTACAGATGTGGCTGCACGCATCTTTTACTCGAGATCGTAGCACACTTTCAACGTAAATTATGATATGGTTTGATTATATTTTCAATGATTAATAATCAGTTAGTAGAAAATACAATAAAGGCAATTTCAAGGGGTAGGTTCATAGAATAGCTTAGTTTCCATATCACGCGTGCTTTTAGATGGCTTGACTCCTTCATAATAAGCTGTGAGGGACGTGGAAGAAGGAACACTTAAAGTTTTCCTTGGTCGGAGCTACAGCATTCATTCAAGCTCTTTTTTAAAGATCCATTCCACGCTGATCGCATGGGCGGAGACAATGAACCGTTCTGCCTTACTCAATGCAGTATTATTTCATTTGACCAGGAGATGGTGAAAAAGAGGGGCACGTCAATTAGGAAGGCTCAACGGGGACAGTTTCTCTGCAATGCTGATATACTCACATGGGTGATGATTTATGGACGGCTCCACCTGAACTTGATCCGGTCTTGGGTTTCTTAGCAATCGAGCTCTCTTGTCCACTAGAGACCGTGTGCCATAGTCTACCAGAAGTCAAAAACCAAGGTGTAGAGCGAGCTTGCCGAGCTACATAATCCAAACCTGAATGGCGCCGCTGGGCTCGGTGGGGCACCGAATGGTATTCAGCAAAGTCTGCATAGGACACCTTGAACAGGGTACAGCAGTGATGTATGAAATGGTGGTACTACCCCCCCCCCCTTCCCTAACACCTACCTACCAATTTACCACATTTCCCAGTTTTTCAACCGAAAGATCTTCCATCGGTTGAAAGCGGTGCAGGGGGAATGTAGTACCCATGAAACAGGAAAAATCACAAAAGTCAACAATCGGGAAAATATTTTTTCCCAATGCGCGTTAGTTCCTGTCAAGCCATATAGACCTCCCCTCTTCCCAAAAACCACCAAATGCGACCGCCTCCCCAGCGGAAAAGTACGACCCCCGCCATGTGTTTCACACAACGATGAACCCTGGCCTTGAAAGATCTGAAGATTTCTGCAGCTGGGTGGCTTACTTGTACCATTTCAGTGCTTCACGAAAGTTCGCAGGTTTCATTCTGGTGAGCCCTGTTAGTAAGCACCTTGGTGAGTCCTATTCGTAGCAGAGGGAACTTGTGAAAGTGCAAATTGCCCCTCCCATGCCGAGCAGCGCTGCTGAAAGTAACGAGGTTCGTGTGACCACGAAGGGAGTCAAACCGGAATTGGTTGCCTTATCAAAGTGTACGGCAAAGACGTCACTGCCACTACCTTACCCTTACCTGGCATTTGTCATTGTGCTAAAGGCACCGTCCACAGTGACCACATGGGCGGGGTTAGGACTACCTTGATGCTTTACTAGATTGCGCTTCCCTCCTTTTTGAAGGAGGAAGCTACATGGAAGAAAGTACAATGTTAGGTCCAGCTCCGCCCATACAATCAGCGTGGACTGACCGAGGCCCATCTCTCAAATGTGGGGACAGAGAGGAGGAGAACAAGAGCAGGTTCTGAAACTGGAGTGAGTTTCACTCACTTCTCTGAAAAGCAGTCCATCTCGATCGATATCCATACGATATTTGATGTGGTTTGGTGAACCTTCCCATTGCGTGCATTGCACCTGGAATTGAAAGAGCATTTATCTGCTCTCACTATGGTTTCAGCTAATATCGTCGCAATCAGTCGCGGAGGTGCCAGAGGGGGGAGGAATGAGTGCGACTCCGTTGCCCTGCCCTACCAGTGGTGATCCAGCGTGATCGATCCATGGCGAAAAGAATCAATGGCGACAACGCCGTAGTTGTGGCCATTCCATGGATCTCGATACCGCCCCGATTGATTGCGGCGATATCAATTTTACCTTCGCTGCATAGCTCTTAAAAAATTTGTGAAAATAGCTATCACCTTTACAGATTCTCCTGCTCGGATCACTCTATCCTTGAAATACGAGCCGCATGTGTCAGGATTGAGCAGCGTTCTCAGCTGCACGGGGTATACCTGAAAGACGTTCATTTCCGGATCAATAGAATGTTGCACGTACGCAACAAGGCATGTCAGATGGGAGAGGGAGAGGAGCACCATCAGGATCACGCAAAGGCGCAAATGATCTGTCGTGAAGGCAGGGGGGAGGGGTGGAAGAGATCTGATGCAGCGACATGCAGAAGCAAGCTCGTCGCGCGCGGCTAGATAGTTGACCAGAGCCACTGTAGCATTTTCGCAACAGATCAGTTTGCTTCTTGGTGCGAATGCCGCGCACGCTATGCCACTCATCGCGTCACCGCAACCGTACCCCTACTACAGAAAGCGATTCAGGTGAATTCTGTAGGGCGAATCCGGAGCACCGACCCTGTTCAATCAATACTAATCAATAAAGAGTACTGGGTATGTGACTCACCTCTCCACCTACGAACAAGTTTACATATGACTGGTCCGTTTTGAACAATATGAAGTCCATCAAAGTTCTCAACTTCAGTTTCGCAACAGACAAGGAGCAGCAATTTTCTGAAAAAAAATGAATATCTTTATCCAGCCGCTGTTCGACTTGGCAGGGAGGGGCAGTTTACATTTCAACTATTTGATGTTAACTAAAATTCTCACTCTGGTAGAACCAGCAAACCTTGTGAAGCTACAAAATGTTGCAAATGAATCACACTATAGGAATTTACAGGTCATCACAAAGCGGCCCGTAGATGCTTCGCCGAATACCATTTGCTACACCCACGAAGCCGAACGCGTCTTACACTTTTATGACATTTACACTTTTGACTTTAAACTATATTTATTTTGCCACATTCGGGGAGGGCACTAAATGGCACTCAGATAAACTTGCCCCGGCCACATTGCAATTTCCAGTGATTCATAAGAGTATACGTGTCTGACCAAAGTGAGACTGAAACATGAAACCACAACAGGAACTAGAAAAACGCGAAGTGCCCCTCCAAGCCCAACAGTGCCAGAATCAGTGATCATTCTCTGCTTAAATCAAATCTATGTAGGACCGGTCCTTTTTTGAAAAATTGCAAACGCAGGCTCCCAACCTCCTTGCTCCCCTCCCTTTCGAGTACTTCTACAATTTCCAAACTTAGAACCCTCTAATAGTTAGGCTACCGTAAGGAAAGTAAGTAAGATTCATGGCGCATTCGCAAGAAATTGATCGCTGCATGATGTCTAGAGGGCGTTTACGTGGAGGAACGAGCAGAACTGTCAAATCCTGAGACTTCAAAATCGAAATCAAATGTCATTCAAAGCCCGGCGAAGTGATCGGAGGTCCGGCCCCTGGGGGCAGTTCTGTGAGCCGCAAACACTAATAGCACCTGCACTTTTTTTTCCAAAGCAGCCTAGTAGCCTGGCCCACTTCGAACAGATTCAGAGGCTTTCAAACTGCGTCTGTGACTCCTGCTGCCCTTGTGATGCTGCCCCGAAAACCAGACCCCAAGCGGAGTCGAACCCGGGGCGGATGGCGCTATCTTTGAGCCACCAGGTCATTCTACGTCTCAGGTGGCTCGCAGCGCACGTCTAAGGTAGACTGTTGCGCGTGGCATACCAATCTCGCGATAACCTGGAGGTCCGAATCTTCCAAAATTTTGACACTCGATGAGAGTATAACGCCGTCGACAAGAGACAGTTTTAAATGAGGTTAAACTTTTCGAAGAGGTGACGGTACGCGGTAAATAAATGGGGAGTGTAAAAACCAGATAGGAAAGAGTTCGGCTAATTTGCCTTGTGAAGACTTTCTAGCAGCTAAAGATCCATGAGTACGATCACACATTTAGTGCGTGGACTATTCACCCCCGTGCGTGACTATCACCCCCAGCTATCATTTAGCGCCCCGTCCTAACATGCGCAGGAATGGAGATACAGGACCGTGAAACACGCTAATTTGTCCACGCTCCGCCTTATACCCTCTTGCGGCGCAGATTCCCGTTCAGTAACACTCGTCGTAACGGCCGCTCGGGCGTTGCGGCTCCTTGGCACCTTGCCAAATCCTGTAAATTGCGCTTTGGAATACAAGTAAAACGCAATTTCCTGATGCGGATTAACATTGGAGGTGCTGCAAAATAAGAACCGAAGATGATGACGGCAGCATCTCAGAAGCTATACGTTGTTGTCTTGCTCATCCGCTCTCGGAGCCCGATACCAATTATAAATGTAAGAAACGCCCTAAGGGTTCCACTCGACTTACCCTCTGTTTACTGCGACTGAGGAGGCTCTATCCATACGTCTCACGTACGGCGCAGCATACCCTTTCAGCTTTGTTGCCATTAGGCTGTTCGCAAAAAAACCCCGTAAGAACGAAGCAATTCTTAGCTTCTGGAGCATAACTCTATTCCCTTTAGTGTGCACTCCTGAATCATTGCTCCCTCCTCGAAATCAAATCCACATTTAGAGCAAAGTTCCCCCCCCCGCGGAAGTTTTCATTAGGCGGCCAAAACTCTAAAATATTCTGACCCTTGAAAAGAAAAGGAGACGTAGCTTTCCAGGATACGCCATGCCTTCGACTTGTTAGATGAAGTCGTATGGGCGTTCAATGCAAGTGCTTTCCAAAGACTAATTAACGATTCAAGCAAACAGACACGCTCGAAGGGCACATAAAGTCCACAGAACGCGTCAAGGGTGGCAACGAAATCAATACGGACCATTCAACAGATGCTTTGGAATTAAAAGCAGTGGAAAAGAGAAGAAAAAGAGTACAGAAAGACACGAAAAGGAGTGAAATGGACGGAATGGGGGTCGTTTTTCTTTTTCGGAGCTCATCAATGCCTCGCCTTCTTTCAATTGCCATTTTCCTCGAATCTAAGCCGCGAAACTAATTCATTACTGACAATGGGAGCCCGAGAAGCACTTCATCCATTGGCCGAGAGATCGATGCTAAAACAGGCTGAAAACCAAATGAAAAGGACATACTAAAAGAGCAACGGACTGGCCATTCCGACCATCATCGGCAACTGAACGTGGCCCTACTGCTTTATTTACTGGCTGCTCACAGAACTGTGAATGCAGCTGTGGAATGGGAACAGCACTGGTTGGTGGCACATACGGGCCCTAATAATGAAATTAATGAGCCGATTGTCCTCTGCATCATTTGGGCGAAAGCTTTTCATACATAGGAAATGGAATAAATTCGATTACTGTGAACAAAAAATCCGGAAAAATTACCCCATGATTGCCTGGGGAATGTTTTGTCACGCTCGTAGAACGGCAATATGCTAGCTTCAGCGTAAGCCCAATTTTGGAAGGTGCCTGAGGGAATGATCAATGATCACGGGTTGCGCCGTGAGGCCGAAGACCACTCGGAGTCGTGGAACCGATTGGAAGGTCACAGGGATATGGCGTAAAGGCATCACAAAGACTTTGCTCAAAATCCTACCTAGTAACAACAATAACAAAAAGGTAATGACTGAGGTAATTTATAAATAAATATACAGGTGTCTTAAATACCAATGGCAATATTGGAGGGTAACGAATAGACCGCATCCTGCAGGCTTCTTGGCTGCGAATGCTGGGCGTGTCAGGGAGGTTGGGTTTGGCGCGGCTCCAACTCGTTTCTCAACAACTGTGGAAGCTGGGAGGCGTCCAGAACTGGTGAAAGACGGGCTGACGCGCCGTCAAACCCAACCACCCGGAGATATGTGGCTTCCGCTACGGAACTTATGGAGCTTTTGAAGGCGATTGATAAATGGACGGCTGATTTTGAGTGATCTTGCGAGGCCAAACTGGTTATGAGTGTCCTTCTTAACCTGATTTTGATCTTTTACGGCCCCCAGCGATGGACGTTTCGCTGAGTCATAACAAGAACTTATGCCCGAGTTTGACTTTTGAATACCGAAAAGGCGAGCTACGTGAACGGCGCCCAACTTGCCACTACATGCTCACCTGATAATAAAGGATAAAAAAGGATAAAGTCTTCGCCGATCAACCCTTGTGGGATGCGGCACGCATTCTACTTCCATGCAGAATCGTATGGGTTATTGAAATGCGATGGGCCTATACAATGACTTGCGGTGGCCCAGCCGATGTACAAGTCAGTGTTTTATCTCCCAGACGAATCTGGTAATTTACCGTCCCCGGAGGGAAAGGCTTGTTGGCCCTGGCGGATCTACCAGGATTGAACCCGGCGCCGCGCGAGTGGTAAGCGCGCCTTTGTCACTTATCACCACCTCCGCCTCAAGGATAATAATAATAATAATAATAATAATAATAATAATAATAATAATAATAATAATAATAATAATAATAATAATAATAATAATAATAATAATAATAATAATAATAATAATAATAATAATAATAATAATAATAATAATAATAATAATAAATAATAATAATAATAATACATAGCACTCTGACCTAGCAAGGGCAATTTAGCGCTGAAAGCAGCAGGTGCTATTCAGCACAAAAGCAGTACAAGGTTCACGTCTCCCTGTGGTGTTATTGTTAGAAATCCTGCTGAATACGCCTCTCTGTCTCTCGCTCTGATAGCAAAGTTTTGGTGAAAACTGCGCCGACTTGCAAATGAAGGAAAGGAAAGCAAAAGCGATATGCCCATGTACTTCGCCAGGTCAGGACGCCTTAACTGATGACAAACTATGATCGCCTGGAGCGACGAAAGAATACGCTGCACATAAGTCGGTCAAATAAATATAAAATTCATACCAGAGAGATATAATGGGCGTGGCAGTGTACTTTATTCGGAGATGGCTGCGGCTGTGCTTTTGGTGCTATACTGAGACATTTGTGATTATGCCTTTGTCGCGCACAATACAGGATTAGTGTTGCCTCGAACTGAAACATTTCAGGCATCCTTAGAGCGCTCAAATGATATACCGTCCACGCCTCGCGATCTTCGCTGATATGGTCACGCTCTGCCAAAATCAGTCTAACATCGTTTTGACCTCATGCCGGTGTTGCCTTTTGAATGGAAAGACCATTGCCAAACTCGCAAGGAAAGATAGGAGCATTGGCTCGAACACTGTAAGTTCGACACCAGAGCTAGGTGCTTTCGCCCTTGCCAATTCGAAGACTCAGCATCCTAACGATCTGTTATTTTCCTGCAGCTTTGACAGCTTGGGTGAGCTCAGCTCCTTCGTCAACTCAACTGATTCACAGTTCCGTTCATTCTTGAAGCGTGTCCTGTGTCCCATATTTTGATGCAAAGTTTATAATCTTTTCGGCCACGTTCGGCTTGGGAGGGGGATTTTTACGTTCGCTAGTTCCTTGTGCTAACTCATGCCACATAGCTGACGTAGGATCCTATAAACCTGTGTAGCTGTGGAAACCCACAAGTGAGCCACTTTGGTCACAGGATTTCACGGGTCTCCACAAACTGGCCTGAACTAGCATCGCTGGGTACCATTTGGTGCCCCCACGTAGCGGAACTGCGCCGTCTTTTCTATGCATTCCTGATCAGATTTAGCCCAAATAAATGCTGCCAGCCACATGAAGATAGATATTTAATTAATAATATAATAATAGAATAGATTTGCCTTGGCACATATGCGCCCATCCACACACACTCAGCTGTTTTGACTAACATGATTATTAAGAAATGCAATGAAAACTAAATTGTGAATGAAGCTTAGAAAAGGCAGCGCGATGGAAAATGCCAGCTGAGCAGGGCAGCTTTGCAGAGAAGCTCTTCAGCCGCCTTGAAGAGGCATATAAAGGACTCCTTATTGTTTGAAAGCTCCTCCAAGGCGGCTGTATGTAGGATTATCGCACTAGAGATAAGGGCTCTCTGGAACCTAAGAAGGAAGGAGCTCTAGGGTAGGTTAACCAGTTCTGAGTACTATTTCGGATGACGTTAATAACCAGTTCTGCACGATGAATCCTTCAGATGCTCCACTATTAGCGCCGGTATCCATTCTTCATCAAGAAAGACATGGTCAGGAAACCTGCTCACTCAGGCTGCTCGCCAAACAGTGAGCGAAGAGAAGGAAGTAGCGGTGTGAGGGAGTCAGAGGAGATGTGGATTGGAGCTCAGCCATGGGGTCGTTTTCTGACGAATGACGCCATCCTGAGCCCGTGACAATCGATGGAAAAGACTGCCCTGATTGCGTTCCAGTTAACGCCCCTTCGTACGCCCTCTCGTTTGCAGGAACAGT
>MU915822.1:5186-16788 GCA_036418165.1 Cooperia oncophora
TCAGTACTTATTCACTTCTGCTACAAGGACTCCACCCCGCTGAGCGGCCGAACATTACCCTCTCTCTCGACGATACTGCACCCTGGGCATGGCGATATAGTCTCGTCACCAATACCATCATCACTTTTGACATCAGAACCACTGACTTCTGTGCTATCGTGTTCAACAGCAATTCTCCGTTACCACGACGACACAGGCTCAGTAGAGGCGAGCGTGGGCCTCAAAAACCCCGCAGTTGTATGCTATGGGTGGCGGTGTTCAAGAGCGAGCCTATGGTCGCCAAGTGAATTTACAAAGAAGAAGTAGAAGAACAAAACATGGAGAACACCGTTGGGCCAGAAAAGCGACGTTTCTGCGCCTCTGGCGTTTCTTCGCTTCATTAGCGTCTGGCAGTGAAGGAAAGAATTGAGAAACACTGTAAAAATTGAGCTCGTCACAGAAGGACAACCTTTGAGTTTGGGTGGGCGGGGCAACTAGGGAGGCGTTAGAGCTGTCACTTATGAGGCCGTAGCGCCTTCGCTACCTTTTGTAAAGCCGCGAAAGTGTGACAGTGTTAGAGGCTAAGAGCCTGACTACTCGCACAAAGGACGCCTACGAACTGCTTGTGTGCTGGGACTGCCTTCAAGGAGGTACAGTCCCTTTGAACGATGAGACCTGGGAAAGGGCATGACCTGGAGCGCAATCAGCCGGCCTTTTGTAAATGGTGCCATCGTGAGTCCGTGAAAACTGGACGGAAAGGCTGCCTGGCTGCGCTCCAATACACGCCCGTTACACACCTATCATTTGCAAGGATCATGACTATGAGGGAATGTTAAATGCTCGCAGCCCGCTTAGTGGGCATTTTTGAGCCATGAGGAGTGCATGTCATTGGTGCTTGCGGACCCTTGTTACCTACCTACACTCATGAGCGAAAATTGGCCTAGCTGAGCTGCACAGGTCTTTACGAAACACATGCAGTGTGTAAGATAGACAAGTCATAAGGCGCAGTTTGTCGACGGGGGGGGGCATTCGGCTTTTCATAGATGTGCCGACCCATCTAGGTAGCCTTTTCTCGAGTTGACACGTTTTAGGATGGTGGCTAGACGATCTTACTCCAGCTTCACAGGCGTTCACAAGTTTTACCATGGTGAGATTCGTAAACCGGAACTAGGGAAGCAATGTTAGTACAAAATGCCCCGCTAAACAGCGCCAAAGTCAGAATAAGCAAGCGATGGCCGGAGACCTCTTTCTGCCTCCAGCCATGGACTGCGCTGAGGAGATTACAGTTCCCGTGACTCTCAAAATGTAGAAGGATATCCTTGCAAGCCTAATCATCAACTACCAACTTAACGCTAGACCGAGAATTCAAGGTTAAAGTCGTGCGGGTAGAAAGTTGTCCAGCTGTTCTCTTTTGCACTAACTTCAGCCCAACGACGCTGCAGAGGAAAGGCACCTCGAAATCCATCATTACGCTTAACATCGCTCTTTTTCCGAACAGCCTTTCCACTGGCCGGGAAAGCATCACTCAATGCGCCATTTCCCAAATGACTGACATCTCCTTTTCTTCTTCTTCAGGGGACGCCACGTCTCCAGTCTCAGAAAATTTGGGTGCAGATTCTTTCTTTTCCATGGGTCGATAACTACTGTTCAGGCAGTAGCACTGTAAGAATGAGGATGCGCTAAGTCGTTTTTGTTGCCCGTCTTTTTGTTGTCTGCAACCTAGCTGCAGCTGAACAGCTGCAGCTATTTAGCAAAGAAATCTCTTTTATCAGGATGTAGCCATTATGAAACGTGGGAACTAGTAATTCGTTCAAATTTTAATTTGCAGATTCGCCGTCAGTGAGTGTTAGCTTTATTTTATTCATGTTCTCATCAGTTGTTTTCAAATAATTGCGGTTCGCACGCTTTCTTTACGTAGTTCCTCCCAATTAGCATCAGACTTCCTTGTCATTCACACGTATAAATTGCAGTTCCGAGACGTCTCGACTAATCAGTGGCAAGTCTCTTACAACCTCACGTAACTGTTGTTCTTCAATACTCATCCCTCTCACTCGCATCGCCAGTGCAAAGCTGAAAACAGTTGTCCCGACAAGTAAGATTTTTTCTCGTGCAAATTTATTCTCTTTATCGCTTTGACATATTAGAAATAGTTAATGTTCCGCCATAGTGAAGTTGATCGAATCACCTGTCTGTGGATGCGATAAGCAGGAGTGGTGGACAAGGACTACGTTCAGCTATTATCTTGCGCAAACGAGAGGGCTTGTAAGGGTCGCTATTCAAACGACCTTTTCTAGCATTATTTGTCGGTCGGATGGCTATCAATCGTGAGAGAGGCCCAGATTCTAAATCTTTGCAGAAAACTGGGAGATACGAGCAAAGGTGTTTATACTATTTCATTGATTCAGGATTACTTATATAATATGAAAGCTTGTGAATCTTTTTTTGTGTTGTTTTCATTTTTTCGATTTTCAAGCAGTGTTGATGGAGTGTCCCACCTGTCAAATTGAGCATTCTCAACAGTTTCCTCTTTATACATGCATTCACTGGGGACGCTGGAAGCGGTGAATTGTTTGAGAAACTTGCGAGAGGTTCGATTAGAAGATTCAGTGAGGGATTTTCATAATGGCAAGCCGCAATTGGTGCTGCGTACGGTCAAGACTTTTGCCCATATCTCAGCTCTACTCCGGTAACTATCCTTGGATAATTTAGTTGGAAAGCGGCTAAAAGTGAGAATGCAACAAGCGCAGTTGATGAAAAGAGAAAGGGCATCGAAGTGAAGCAAAGAGTAGTAACAGGGGATGTGTCAGATTATTCTAAAGGTACAGCTCGCGATGTATAGAAGTTTAAAATATGGCATCGGGAGGGTGGGGTGGTATGGCAAGCGACGAATAACCTTGAGCCGGTTTCGCCGCAAAAAATTGTAAGGGAGGGGCGCTATAGCGTAATATAGGTCCGGTGCGTCTCCTTTTTTCCAGTGACTTCGCCTCCATACTCCGCTTTCAAGTCGCGCTTTCCAGTGTGCAACGAAGCTGCAGGACGGAAAAACCATAAAAAACGTCACTTGCACGATCGTAGAGTTCTTAACAAAAAAATGAGCTGTGCGGGTGAGGGTGCCGTGTTGAAGATGGAGGTAATTGGGCAAGTACAAACTAGGATCGTAGTGGGGTTCTATTTGGGCAGTTGGCATGTTTTCTTCTGCTTTTTTCTCCACTATCGAGTCACTCCCAAACTTGTCTCTATATGCGATCTTCTATCTATGATGGCGAATGATCGCGGGCTTTGCATTGCAGCTATTCAACGTTGACTCAAAAAGGGTGTAGTCACTTGACACGAGAATATCCGGTGTAGTCACTTGTTATGATAACTGGGGTCGCCTGGGGTTCGACTTTTGCCCATAACTCAGCATTCTTGTGAAAGCAAAGCCTAGTATTTGGTTGAACTGCTCACTGTCTTGCTGACAACCTTCAGCCTTTCACACTGTTTCGAATTCGGGAGGCCTATCGGCTCGACTATGTGCGTTCGATTCCATCCTTCTTGAACCACGCCGAACAGTCTCAGACCGACTCTCATCCTAGCTGATCAGGTCTTCCGAAATTCGCGATCGGGAGATGGTGTAGTATTGAATTTTCCATCGGCTAACGTAAGATCCTTGTATACCAATTTATGAATCACCAATAGTATTTGAAAATTATTACATCTCTAGATGAAAGCGGAAGCGTGGCGCTCCCAGAAGAAGGATGTGGACGGAAGGTAGGTTATCCTTTCCCTCTGTAGAAAAAAGGAAGAGAAGAGCTCAGATGAAGGTTTTGCAGGCATGGTTGAAGAACGTAGTTGGCCTCATTTTCAAGTTGACACTTACTGTAGTTCTTTTCGCTGCAGACGTTGGGGCGTGCCAGGGGGGGGGATTCACCTACATACGTCTGTGACAGCAGCATATGTAATTTGAAAAGGAGTCAGACAGCGATTAATTTTTTTGCCTGACGGAGTGACTGCATCTTTCGGCTCATTAACTCTTTTTAGAGACCTCTCTACAGCGTGCAACGACTTCTACAGCTATGCGTGCGCATCTCCGAAACCGAATGACCCACGGGAGCACGCTTTGGAGGAGTTCAATCAGATGTTGGACGAAGAAGTGAAACTTCTTCCTGCAAATTTGAATCAAATGTTTGTGCGTGCTTCTTGTTCGTAGAATGCGTTCGTGAGAAAGCGACTGAGCAAGAATTGCAGGCCAATCTCGAGACGACATTGCCGACGATAGACGAGGAGTCCTTCCGCTCCCAGCTGGCGAAAAGGTACGGTCTCTCCTTACTTGTACCTGCGGAGCTGTATGCTGACTTTAGTGCAGGTGTGAAAATGTGACGTTCGTCGAAGACTACTTCCGAGCCGCGATTGAGGAGATTGGAGAGGCTTCCTCCATCGGGACAATCAAGTTGCTCTGAGATGGCGAACACCATCGCTGAAATTGTGCTAGACGAGCAACAGAGCAGTATTCAAAAAAACTGCAGATTCCTCTGTAGAAAGTCGTTAGTCCGAGCTCAAGGAGTCTCATTTGCTACAGATGAAAGGGCATGCCAGGCGAGATGGGTTTGGAGCGGAGCCAAACCCGTTTTCCAGCAGTTGTTGAAGCGAGCAGCGGCAGGGTTGAATAATATAGTCGTGCCATCGTTCCCCACCAACTGTGGTCTCTTACCCGCTCCAGCGGCCGGTCGAGAGCGGGTAAGAGGCCACAACTGGTGAAGGTTTGATGCTGCGCCGAACGCGTCCCCGCCTGACACACCCTTAATCTCCATCGAACAAGACTGGCAACACAAATGTTCTTCAGGTGCTAAAACGAGCAGTATTTCAGCATCTCTATGAAAACATGGTCCTTCCGTTTCCGAGCCTGATTTATTTGGGAAATGTTATATTTTGTCTCTTACTCTTACGGTTTGGCTCTTTGCAGAGGGATGTTTCTTTGCAACAACCGTTGTCTTAGAAAACCTGGTGCCAAATACTGGATAGGATACCCCTTCGTTCAACGAGGTTCTCAGTAGGTGCTACAATCGCACTAGTATCGAGGAGTCGTGCCCGTCTCAGCTCAGAACTTAGTTCTCCTCGTTTTCAAAATGACACTTGCTCTAGTCGTTTTCGCGGCAGATGTTGGGGCGTGTCAGGGGGGGAGGGGTTAGCGCGGTGCCAGCCTGTCTTCCACCGATTGTGGTCGAGCGCCAGCTTCTCCAGCCAGGGTACAGCATCGTTGTGTGAAACACATAGGGGGTCGTACTTTTCGGCTGGGGAGGGGGGGTCGTATTTGGTCGTTGTTGGGAGAGGGGGGGTGGCATGTGGCTTTGACAGAAATTCGCTGCGTTGGGGAAAAAATTTCTTGATTTTTCGCGTAATTTTTCCTGTTTCATGCGTACCATAACTCCGCTCGACAGCAAATTTTTGGAGAATATTACTGAAATTTTCAGGGAATTTCGAGAAAAGTGGTAAGAAAATGGGGAAATCCTGCGAAACTTTCTCGCTTGGCATTGGCTATATACCCACCTCCCCGTACTGGTACCACCTCACACATCACGATGCTGTACCCTGTCCCCATCTAGTGGGAAATGGATGATGTCGCGCCAAGCCTAGCCCCCTCATCCCGACTCGCGCCCAGCAAACGCAGCGGAAACGACTATACCTGATTTTTTGTTTTCGAAATTGGAGCAAACTCGAAAAATTTCCCTTCGCCTCTCTACCCAGAGGTACGAATGTTCACTTCGTTTGTTTCAGTCAATAGAGCAATTGGTGGATGTTATCAAAAAAGTCCGAGACGTCGTCGCCTTCGAGAATATTAGAAAGAAGAATCCTCGCATTAACGAAGCGTTCCAGCGTACGAGAGAGTTTTTTGAGACAATACGGCAGGAATATTTGGACTTCATCAACGTAAGTACATGTTATGATAAAAAGTTGCAATTCTGAGGTGTTCCAACATGATCGGGGTCTCAGGAGATCTGCTTTATTCCTCATACAGTCAGAGAGACAGATTATTTGCTACTATGATAGGAACTGTTATTTCTATTACAGTTCTTGAATGAGTAGTAATGTTCAAGAGTACAACTTCCGACAATCCGGAACACCTGGCGATGTGGTACACACGAGCAGCTCGAGTTGAGTTAGAAATGCCAATGAGAACCCACAAGTTTTTCGTTGCTGAGCACCTCTACTTCGTTTCAGGACATCTAAACTGCACAGAGAATGTTGGGTGACTGCTGCATCCGTGAATCGTCTTCAATATCATACTCACTCTTCTTCTTTTTCAGCTATAATGGTGATCGACTAACGCGGAAGGCGTGTCTGCCTAAGCTCGTGCATGGGATTGCAACAAGGTCAATACCAATGACCCAACCAGGTTGGCTCAGTTCCTTCATGATCTCCGAAGTCTCAACGTGAGCGTCGTGAATGACCGGGTTTACGTTAGACCCGCCTACGCTCTCTTTCTTCTGAATACCACAAACGATGCTTTGCTGGTCAGTTCCTTTCGAAATCACCATCGCAGTAGAGAGTAAAATAAGTTATTGTGAGTAGCAAATCAAGTTATGAAGTATCGCTGAGGTATGTAATGTTTCAGCGTAGGCAGCGTCTTGCTTCAAAGACAGCCTAGTGTCAAGGATAATTGCTGATCAATTATGAAACAGTAGCTGATAAGTAATTCCTCAATGAAGGAAAAAGCAACAAGAGCCCTCAAGAACACCACAAACAAAATTGCTCCCTTACAGTTACACCGCCCTGCGGTCCCTGGGCAACCCCTGGCTCACAAATCGCTTTATGGCTGTCAGTGAAACAACATCAATTCAAAGGACAGAATGTAAAACAACAAAGACAAACAATCATACAACACAAAGACAACAACGATAAACACATAAAACGGAAAATTCAATAAATCTGATCCAATTTGGGGTTACGTGAAGTGTGCGGCTTTTGGTGCATGTCGAGCTTTTGCACCACAGAAATTGCATCATTCGTGATTTTTTTACGCGTTTTACCTTACGAGATGGGTTGCAGTTGACTGTATGTGCTCCCAATGAATAAAATGTGATGAAGGAGAGCAGAATTATTTATGGGCAGCGAGCACGGTCATATGTATTCCGATTAAATGCCGGCCCAACAAAGAACAACATGACGGTTATCCTCAAGGGACCCAGCAAGTAGGGCGGTTCAACTGAGCAGGTGTTAGAACTAGAACTTTGAGCGGCTGTAGCTCGCTCCTCGCTTACTGTGGAGTAGCGAGAGTGAGATAGTATCTACCTTGAGGGCTGGACCTGCACAAGGAAGCACGACCATGTATTGGGTTGTCGCATAAGTTCTTATACACGTGTTGTCCTTCCTTATTCGTTCGCAGGTTATTAGGTATTTACCTCACACGTCGTGCGTGACGTGTACATTATACTCTTTCATTACACTAGCTATCACTCACCGAGCTTGCATTTGCAGTACACAATGTCGCACAATTTGCACTGTGACAAAACGTACCTGCGCCACTGTTTGGTTTTGCTCCACGATTTCGGCTGGAATACAAAGGGAAGCCCATACCAAGCTGGTGGATACATACGGTGAGGACGTCATCTCTTACATGACATGCAAGAATTGGTTCGCCAAATTCAAGAAAGGAGACTTTTCTCTCGAGATGACTTGTCGAGTCAGGTTGGGCCGATGATTTGATTTGAAGTGCTACTTTCCACCCTGGAGGAGGACCCGTACCTCATCACCAGAAATGGCGACCATGCTTAGCTATGATCATGAACGGTTGCACGTGGACTAGAAAAGCTCGGCAAGGTAGCAAAGCTTGGTCGATGGGTCCCACATGAACTGTCCGCTTATGACCTCTCGAGGAGGGTGACCACCTGCACTTCTCTCCTCACTTTCCAAAAAGAGGCTTCACTTTCTCAACTCGATGATCACTGGAGATGAGAAGTGGGTCCTCTACGATAACCCTGTGAGGAAGCGGCAGTGGGTCGACAAAGGAGAACAGCCAGAAGCCACCCAAAGCCGACCTTCACCCCAAAAAAGTTTCCTGTCCGTTGTGGTTCCGAAGAGCATGGAGTACTGAGGAGCTGTGGTAGAAGACAGACGATGACGCTTCCACATACGTGACCCAGCTGCGGAAATTGAAAGATCACGTCGACCGTACTCGTGGAAGGAATGCGGAAATCTACTTCCACCATGACAACGCCCGACCTCACACTGCAAAGGCGACCCAGGCCGAGCTGGAGAAGTACGGATGGCTGATGGTCGCCCACCCTACAGCCCTGACCTCGCTCCTTCTGACTACTGGCTGTTCAGCCACCTGCAGCGCTATCTGGACGGAAGTCAGAAATCAAAGGATCAGCGTCAAAAAAAGGCGCTCGGACGACTTCTTAAGTCCTAGCTACGTCGGTCTGAAGATGCGAAGCAGACAAGAAGCTGCCTCTGAGCGCTGGCATCGAGTATAATAATTGTATGTGATACTCTAATCTCGTGTTCGTTTTTGAGATATTACAAAGTTCGTGTATAAGAACTTAACGCCACACAACCTAATACTACTTGAGCGCGGGGGCTGTCTTTAAGGTACGCCATCTTGGTTCCACACCATCATACAAAGCCGAAACAGCATTTGGATGACGTCACAAGTGATATTGTGCAATAATGTCAGTTTATTCTTCGGAAGATGATCCCAATAAATCAGTCGAAGCTAAAGGATTGGAAGCTGACGGATGTGGGCGGGAAAGTCGGATATGAAGGTCTGGGCTAAGGCACATCTTGACAGAATGCTATTCCCCCCACCCATCCTACCTGCCATCTTATTGAATTCATCCGAATAACGCGCTTGATTAGGAAGGAAAGCCAAGAAAAGCCTGCAAAATGAGCTTACAAGTAATCTCTTCGCAGCTGTAACTGTGCGAGATGACGCAAATATAGACTGTGTTATACTTCAAGGCGAAAAGCAAAGAACTACTATAAATAAGGGGTAACCCGATATGTGGCTGCAATATCCCTTTTTTGCGAGTTATGAACCCTTGCCGTGAGATAGCCGAGAAATTCACTCGAACAAGGTTTTGAAGTCTCTTTGGAAACTCGGCGTTTTTTTCAGACAGTTCAGTGGCCTGAGCAAGTGCAGACAAGGACGTTGGTGAGAAACACAAATTTTATTTGCATTATCATTAGAACTGATCCTAGCGACGACAGCACACCACTTGAAGGCACGGTCCGCGATCAGGTATACAAGTTGAAAATATGGCGTCAGGAGGTAGTGTGGTCCGCGACGAACAACCTTGTACCGGTTTCGCGGCAAAAAATTCTAAGGGAGGGGCGCTATAGCGCAATATAGGTTCAGTGGTTCCTCCTTTTTTCCAGTGACTCCGCCTCCAGACTCCGCCTTAAGCCCGCCTTTCAGTGAAAAACGAAGCTGCAGGACGAAAAAGCATGAAAATCGTCACTTGTACGGTCGTAGAGTTCTTATCGGGAAATCAGCTGTGCGGATGAGGGCGTAGTGTTGGAGATGGAGTTCATTGGGCACGTACAAACTGGGATCGAAATGGGGTTCTATCTAGGGCAGTTGGCATGTTTTTTCTGCTTTTTTTCTTCACTATCGAGTTGCTCAGCACCTTGTCGTCCATATGCAACCCCTAATCCACTATCTGTGATGGCGAATGATCGCGGGCTTTGCCTTTAAATGAAAAATCAAGACAATACTCATAGCCTTAGCATTCTGAAGTGTACAGCTCATTATTATCACAGCAGTGCTGAGGCATAGACTGCTCTAAGCTCAAGACCGTGCCCACTCAAATAATGAACCTGAAATGTTCAAATCCGAGAAATTTCCGCCACAAAATTCGGTAGAACCTCTTTCGGTATAAGTTTGGTACCTGTTAGGTGGAACCTTGCGAGAGACCAGAAATGGCCTCTATCCCCCTGTGAAATGTTGTTTCTCTAGGAAGTTACGACGTTTCAGAAGGCTTTACGGTAATAACCAGTGAAGCAGCGTACGCGTATTATGAAACGACGCTGCTGGAAGAAAGGCAACTGCACTATTCCCCTTCGGAGAAAGAATTACTATTTCTTTCTTCTCTTCATTTGGTCACTCTCTTATTCATTCAATCAAAAGAGAGGAGGTCCTATTGAAACTCACTTCGAAGGGAAGGGGAGTACAGGCCCAATTTTTTTTTAACATGATGCTTGACCCTGCCCTCGAAACCCGTTCCCGTGCACTTTTGAAAGAAAAAAGGCACGCTGCTGCAGCTGTGCTGATCTCATTCACCTCATATGTGGAAAAGACGGTTCTCTGAGATGAGGTACCATTGCCATTAAGGAAAAGGGCATGATAAATCCCCTAGGGCACGTAAGATGAACACGCCAATCATTCACCAAAGAATTCCGCGCTCCTGAGAAAGCCTTACATAATGTCTTTTCCAGAGTGAAGCGGTCTCTGAGCATCCTAGCAAAGCTTAATATACCAATCGCTGCCTTTCCTCAACAACAACACGCCCAGAAATGGCAGCACCGATCAGCAGTATCACCATCGGATCAGTTGTTTTCACCCCACAATAGCCGGCTGAATGTCACTTTTCCCTTCTTCAAGGTTCCTTCTGAAGAGTCTTAGTTCTTAGTGGTGAAAACATCTTTCTTTAGCAGAGTGCGAAATTATTTGCAAGCGGTGCCCGTTGTGCAGTTTCAGACTTGTTTTACTTGTTTGGCTTTTTCACTTTCTTCGCGAATGTTTGACAGCAGCTTCGCGAAGATGCCATTAGTGTGTCTCGCTGCTTGAAATAATGTTTCCATATTTTCTGTGCAGTCGCACTGATTTTTTCACATTGATCTTTGACCGCCACTCATTTATCTCATGGTCAGGGGTAGGTTGGTTCACTAACTGATGAGGGAGGTTAATAAGAGCTTCATTTTGGGCCTTTTTGGACGTTTCATCCCGTTTTTGCCTTACTGTTGTACTACAGAGCGCCTACACTCCCGTTTTGTGTAGAAAGATAAAATTATCTGGGCCACTGCCTTAAAGGAATTCAGAAGATCGTAAAGGCGATGGCGGCAATGGCGTATTTTGTGACGATTCCAAGCCTCGTAAGACGATTTTGTACTCATCGGCATGTTATGAGACAGCACAGTCATGCATTGGGGCAGTATGAGGTACGTAGGTAACATATAGCTTTGACACCAGCCCGCGGGGATCTCTGTTGGACTGCCGCTCACCTTGGTTTCAAAATTCGAGCAGCGCTGAGAATTGTTTTTTATACGACAATATAAAAAGGAACAGATTTCTAGCGATACACTGAAACATAGCTCTTGTCCTCACATACATATTCCTCTTTTTTCTAGATAAGAGAATTCGTGAAAAACTATCGGGATGTCACTGTCTTCACGCTCTCTGTCCTCAAGTCGAGCGAGGCCCAGGAAGCACTCTCAAAATCAACACTCAATGTGACATCAAGAGCTAGCGCAGAACTAAAGGATGAATATGTGCGTGTGTACTTGTCCAAGGTATTCGGAGAAATCTCAATTCCGGCAAATGCAATTTACAGGCCGAATGTCATATCATAGAAAGCGACTTGATGTACAACACTGTGGCTTTACGAGTGGTGTTTCCTGCACTGGAAAAACTCCAGGTGTTGCTTTG
>MU915823.1:0-14442 GCA_036418165.1 Cooperia oncophora
CCTTTAGTCGAGGTCTCTGTGATCGAAACAACAAGATCATAAGTTCAGGTTGTCAGGCCACGTACAGTATCCCCGAAAATTGCAGGGAGGGGAGGAAGCTCCGGGGTGCGACGGCCACCCGGGCAGCGACCCGCCCGTCCCCGGCAGGCACCTGCCCCGTGGCCAGGCTACAGTACTCTACGCCTAAAATAAGTGGTCCGCTTAGAGCCAGGCCCCGTTGTGTGCATTCACGGACAACACAATTAATCCCACGCGCGATTTACGGGGTACTGTAGGTGGCCTGACAACCTGAACTTATAATCTTATGTGATATAGTGGGTCCGACGTAAAACATTATTGGTGGGTGACAGAAAGTGATAACAACTGATAAAAGTTGAAAGGGAGTGAAAGGGAGGGTCACGACATTTACGGCGCTGATCCTAACAACGGTGCGACGTTGGTCCCAGGATATGATATAGGATATGGCGCGGGAACATCATTGATGGGTGGCAGGACGTGTTAAGGGAAAGGTTCTCTGACTCATGGCACTCCTCACAGTAATAGTAGGCACTTGGTTCCAGAGGGTGATAAAAGAGATATGAAGGAGGTATTACTGATCTGTATCAAGAAGGGATAACAACTGATACGGGCTGATAAAAGGCATTGCCACCGTCATCTTTTTCAAGTTTGTACGTCTTTCACACCAGCAAATCGTAACGGTTGAGGGATATGCACATTGGTGACAGGAACAAGCTATGATATCAATTGATAAGAATAGATAAGCGGTCATCTCAATTTTATTTCTTACCCCTGGACTTCTAATTATTTGGTATTGCACGCTAAGTGTATAGTGATTGAATTCCTTTACTGCCTTCACAAGTGGGAAGGGAGTGGGCGTATAATGCGCATGAAACGGAGAAGATCAAAGACCTCCAACCAGAAAAGTTGAGAGTTGAAAACGAACGGGAACTGCTTCGTGTTGTGCTTTGGACAGAAATGATGTTTTAGGAGAGCTAGAATGCTTTATTTGTAGGAGGGTTGGGGTCGTGGCTGTCGGTGGTAAGCTCATATTAATCCCCGGGTGAATAACTTCCGCTCTTTTCCGTAATTTTTTCCTTATATTTTTCTCGATTTCAACTACATAAGACTTGGTGTCAATGTACTTACTTACCTAAGTGGTTTCTAGTTGCTTTATCGCATCAGGCGCGCCGTAATGTGCGCCAGCCAAACTGGTACAGTAACATTTGTTTCAAGTTGCTTATGGTTTAAGGATTAGCCTCTGAGATTAGATTAGACTTCCGCATTCTATTTCCGACTTATGTTAGACGAGAATCTCAAAGAAAACAACGATGCGATCACAAGTTCAAACTCAATCTCTAAATTCACACTCTGCTTCCGGTGGTGTGGAACCGAGTTGGTAAAATCGGATGAGCGGTCAATCCAAATACGAAACTTCTACACAATATATCTGAAATCCTTTAGAAAGTTGCCCGGCTAGCCTCCCCATAGCATCGTACATGGTAACGACCATCCAATTCCACAAAAGGCACGGTTTCGTTAAAAAAAAACGAAGAGAATCGTCTGATTTCGGGCTTCACATGCGCGAAAAATTTTCAGTTAATATAAACATTTATCATAGATTGAGTGACGATTTATGTGTGATGGAAATGTTAAGGCATTCGAAATTTTTTACATCGCGTCGTATTAGAACTAGTCAGCACAAGGATACGAATAATTTCAGGATTGCAAGGACTATAAACCCCGGACTATTCTTAAAACAGGGCACGTCGAAATGCTCTCGAATGAAGCTTCATGTAAGGCAAGGTAATTCTATCAGTAGCAAGGGCAGATATGTAAAGGTGGCTGTGCTCGTCGAGTCTTCCAGAGATTTTTTTTCAAACATTCCAATGTAGTGTGCGTTTGTAAACGATTGCTTCCCCCACCTAAGCAAGTATCAGAGCACTCTACGTTTATGATTATGATTTATCATCGGTTACTAAATCAAGGCAAAATACAACATAGTTATCTTGTACAGTGATCGATATACGTCACGGTGAAATCAAAAATATAACAAGGGGTGGGAAGGGGAAGGAGCGAGGAGCAGGTGAAACACTTGGTGAAGAGCAGTGGCCCGCCAACACTGCAAATCGCGAGAGTAGCACAGCGGACTCTTAGTAGGTCCGTCAATGCCTGATATGGCCCACCTGATATCTTGCCAACTGTGAGGCTTGGGTCGGGACTAGAGGGGAGGAGAAGCCGTTCGGAAGCTAGAAAAAAATGAGTATTAGCACAACTGAACTGCAAGCATGTAACGTCAAAGTATAGCAAGCTAAGTTACTGTAGAGAAATAAACACTAACTAGCTACCTTAAAAAAAGAGAACACTTTGTTTACCGGGTCGTTCATCACATTGATTTCTCCATTTAAGGAGGCCCGGGCAATCAGAGAGGATCTTGAGCAGGTATGCAGCTTTAGTATCGAGTCCATATGTTTGTGAACACTTTGGTCAGGCTCAGCTGCAAACTGTCCATCCTACACGCGCAGAATCCAGCATTCTCCCTATCCCGTTGATGTTCGAACTTATTAGGACGATGTCTATTATAATAATAGGAAGATGACGATGACGATTATTAGGACAATGTCCATAGCAAACCAAGACGGTTGCATGTGCCCGCATTACAGACAGAAGGTAAACTATGCGGTAGTTGTCAGTGCTGTGCAAGTCTCTCTTTTATGCAGGGGCTTTACACGAGGTAGGCACCTTTACACAGGTTGAGCTTGAAGAGCCGAGCGAGAGTGTTGGTGGGAACTGGAGGCCTTTCCTTCAAATGCTCGGGTTCGATTCTCTTTGATGGGTCGTTCAGTGGATGCCGTGCGACTGTTCAGCGACGAGATGGCGAATCAAACGTTGAAAGGCAGAACCAAGCGACGCACCCATACTCAATCTTTACAGAGATGACAGGGCTGTCAAAAAAGATCAGACTGGATGACTTTTTCTTTCTCTTTGGAGATCCATCAGAATACCGAAATCCTACTCAGATAACGCAGACCGACCGTCTGTGTCTACAGTTGGCGAAGTGTTGGTAGGTCTGTGAGTGCTGATCCCAGTTTTGCACATTCAACTAGTACAGCTACCACTCCCTAGAATCTGTGACTTCTTTGCTAGCTTTGCTAGACTGGACGTCAACGTGTAACTGCCTACGGCTCATTTCACGTTGGCGGTTCAGCTGGAAAGCTCCCACACAAAACACTTCGTGATAACCTTGGAACTTAACCCTCTTGGCACAGCCGTTTTCAGCAAGCTGTGCATATTTTCTTCGATATTGCCCGTAGCAGGAAGTTCCCAAATCTCAGCGAGAAGTGAAGTGGTTCCAAGTGATAGTTCAGGAGCATTTCTTCTTGAATCTTGCGACTCCCTCGCATCGAAATGTGGAACCTCGCGCGAAAGAGATGGTGGTGTAACCTCATGCAAAACTTTGAAGCAACAACAACGAGGCTGATTGTGCAACACCCGCGTTGAGGATGATGCGGTTGACGCGAGACTAGGAGACAATGATGATGATAATAATAGTAATAATGATGACGAGAATGATAACCACCCTAAACCGGCAACCCTCTACCAGAGGGAACGTAACAAGTTGAATTTTCTTCTGATACAAAACCTGAGCGTAGACGGATAGAGGACATCGGCTGACAGACCATCGAAAAGCTACAAGGAACAAGCCAGTGGTGAACAGGTAAGGGGTTGCCTGCGGGCGTCGTAATATAGGTGTAATAAGTGCAACTACAATCACCCACTTCTATATATAATTTGCTTTGTTTTGCTTGTTTGCTTGTTTGTTTGTCTGTCCGGAAATTCGATTCGACCTGAAGAACAACTTGGAGAGGTTATCAAGGTCGGGATGGGTAGGGCATGTGACAAGATGTAAAGAGCAACCGTAACCCATGGTAAGCCCCGCCCACAGTGGGCGGGGCATGCGTTGAAAGTTAGCGGTCTCACTGAAAAATTCATAATTCGGCTCCAGAGCAGTCCCGAGATGGGGAAAGTGGATTAAGGTTAGCAAAGGGTTGACCCATCAAATGGAGGAGACACACCCGAAATGGGCGGGGCGTACTTGAGATGGGCGGTGCTTCCCACAAATGTCGGTCTCGGTCCCCGAGAGAGTTTAGAGATCGCAAAAAAGTCCATGGCGAAGACAAACATCTGGCGAGAGTCCGTCATATCTGCGGTGTGCTTGACCCGCCCACAGTGGGCGGGGCATGCGTGAGGAAGTTAACGGTCTCACTGAAAAAAATCCATCATTCGGCTCCAGAACAGTTCCGAGATGGGGGAAAAAGTGGGACATGATTAGCGAGGGGTTGACCCACCAAGTACAATAAGTGGGTCAAGTTGTTCAGTCTGAAGTGTGGGATCGAAGTGCATCAAGTTTCACAAGTTACGTAGAGTTATACTATTTATGTAGAGTTCTTCTTAGCCAAACAATTGAATATTAGAGAGCATTTGAGGTGTTTGCTCCCAAACAAAGACTCCATCCCATCCGAGGGTGAATTTCACGAGCTCCCTACAAACTGGACATTCGAATGCGACTTTGTTGAGACAGTATGCAACCGAACCAAGCGTGGCCAACAAGACGTAACCGAACGTTATCTACACATGCAAATCCACGAAAGCAGCACGTAGGGAGAAATTCCTTCTTTTTAGGAGCAATATAAGTAACAGCTGGTCCCCTGCACAACACTGCTTGACTACGGCATTATTTGCAGGGAGGATAAGCAAAAGAGTTCGTTGCCAAATGTTTACGTTGTACTTATTGGTTCAACTTCGTCATCCATGTTCAAAAGGTGAGGTGGTTTTTTCAGATTCAGAAGTTAGGACAATGGGTAGTAAGCTTCATCAGTGATGAATTCACGTCTTCTGGGCTGAAGAAGTGAAGCACTCCATTAGTATCACGTTGGTGTTGAATTGTCAAATACAGCATTTAGTCAGTGAGGATAGGGAGCATTCGACCCTGCGAGAAAACTTTCCGAACCCCGAATAAACTCTGCCACCCACCGAGCTTTTGTGGTTTTTCCCGTTTCATTCTGTTTGTTCATTCTCATTACTCCTCTCTCTACTTGCAGCACCGCAGGCGCCGAGATCTCCAACCGTGAAGTCTCGATTCGTACACAGATCGGATCTCCATTGCCGTGTTTGTGAACTTTTACGAGAAGCTACAACTTAAAATTGATCGTTATTTTCCTAGAACCTCATTCCGAAAAGCCATTTATAGCAGATGGGATCATAGAAACAAACAAAGAGGGTTGGACAATCGCAACACGGCAAGGAGGATGTGGATACGATTAATACTGCACCTTGAAATAGAGACAGAAGAAAGTAAAAATATTGTAATTTCAACAATATTTTCAATATTTCAATTTTAATAATGTTTTAGAAGTTCTTAATTAAATTCAAATTGAATTGTTTCGAAAAGCGTCCAGTGCGCTTTGGATTAAGTTTTTTCTGAAGGCAACGCACACTATTTCCTTTCGCAGGTTGCAGAGCTCAGTCAATCGATGACATGGGAAGCGTACCACCAATGAAGCAAAAAGCCAGAGCACCTGTCGAAAAGAGAGCTGTATTCGAAGAAATGCGTGCGAAAAACGAATCTGTGTTTGAACAATGAAAAATGAAAAAAAGTGGAAATTGTAAATGAATAATACGGCTTCGCATTGATCAAACCTTTTTGGGATGAGGCATGGAGTCCCTCGGAATAGTGTGGTTTAATGCTACACGACCTACGCAATGGCTTGCGCTGGTCAGCCGAAGTATCAGTCAGGGCTTTTATCCTCCTATATGAATCTGATACCACTCCACCGCCCCCGAAGCCAAGGAAAATTGGTTGGCCTGGGGGGGGACCAATCCGGGTTTCGGCCTCTGTGGCCGCCAACCCGCGCGCGTGGTAAGCGGTTGCTTGTTACAAACCCCTATAGTATGTGGTCCTACATTATACGTTAATGTACATGAGTCCTACTCTACGCTGTTGCAACCCCAAAATGGTCAGAAGCATCTGTGAGGTTAAATGATGGTCTCTAATCTGATATCTGTTTTCGATGCCGATGTCATCTGTACGCCGCAAGAGTCTCAGCAAGGATTTTAACGACTTTCATGGTTAGAATTTCCTCGATATTTTTTGAGTTTTGAGTATTTGAATGTTTTAGTTGAATATTGCCTTTTGTTGTACAGGTATACAGGTACAATATGTACTGTCATATACAAATTTATAAATGAAACCAGCCTCATATGGAATATGTACGAGTGACACTTCTTTGCAGACGCCAGTGATACAGTAAATCGCTTACTGAGAGAACCCATTCTAGTGCAAAAAAGAGCCTGCTGCCCTAACCATCCTGCCATCACACTTGCAAGCATGGCTACATCTGGAACTAAAAAACTGTTCTGCCTTTCTCACTACGTGCTAATGTATTGCCACGACTATTTTGTGCTGCGGCGGACCTTATGCGAAATTCGCAACAGTACATATCATGCAATAAAAAATAGCCAGCTCAAGTAGAGGGTCTCATTTGATCAATAGAGAAAAAGGGATCGTAATTGAATTGGTAACATTTTTTATTATTGTAGATATTTCCTGGTTCACGAGCTGTATACGTCCTCCTCCACAGTTGCCGGCGCGACTTTTCCATTTCGAAGAAGACCACAAGAGTATTTTTAGGGTAGAGGGATCATTTGATGTGTTCTCAATTTGAATTTTCTGTTTGCAACTGTTCTTTCGCCAGATCAGTGAGCCTGCAGAACGTCACCCACTAGGTTTGTTCGGAATAGAGGAATCCATTTTTTCCAAAGCGACTTTCAAAAATAGGCAAAATGAAGAGGGAAAGGCATTGTATCCGCATACATTCTGCTTGTGAAAATCATTTATTTGTAATAACAACAATATTAAACTGGGCATTGTTGTAAATCTCACTCTGTAGCAGGTAAATCCTGCTCTGTAGCAGGGTCCGCTCGTCTTATTTTGTCTCGCCACTTCCCCGATTGAATGCTTGATCGGGATGGGTGCCAACTATCTTTGAAGTCCGCATGCAACGTGTCTGACCAGCGTTGCTTGAAGGCGTCCTTTAGGCCGCTTTCCGGGAACCTTGAGTTCAAGACCAATTTCGGACGGTGTCACAGTTCACGCGAAGAACATGACCATACCATCAAAGGAGCATTTTCTCGGCTACAGGAGCTACACCGAATCTTTTTCTTATGTCGTCATTGCGTATGCGATCCATACGCGTGACACCGGCGGTCCATTTTCATTTTCATGACTCTGAGGCGCGCTTCAACTTCTTTGGTCGTAGGCCAGCATTCAGCGCCGTATATCGCGACTGGTCGAACGACGGTCCTATAGATCTTCGATTTGAGGCGATCTGGTATCGTCTTGTCGCAGAGAACGCCAGTCATTGGCCGCTCAGAACAGGCTGCACTCACACGCGCGCTCACTTCTGAGTCAAACTACCGTCAGACGTAATTGTTGATCCGAGGTATTTGAACGTTGTCGTTCGCGTGAGCACACTGCCGCTGACCCTAAGGGAACCAGACTCGTCCGGGTCAGTCGTCAGGTACTCGGTTTTCTTGACGTTCAATCTGAGCCCGAAGTTTGCTAACCGTTCAGTCCAAGCTTGCACTTGTTCCTCGAGACCATTCTTATCCTCGCAGGCGAGCATCACATCGTCAGCGTAGAGAAGCGTCCAAGGAGCCGGCTTCTGGAGGTCCCGTGAAATGGCGTTCATGACGACAACGAAGAGCAGCGGGGAAAGCGCTGAGCCTTGGTGCACCCCAACTGTGATGGGGAACCCCATCGAAATGCCTGCTGGACTTCGCACTCGACTCGTCGGGCTGAAGTACAGGATGCGTACCCACTCAATCAGCTCTTCGGGAACGCCGTGCTGCCGTAAGGCATACCATATAACTTCACGTGGGACACGGTCGAATGCCTTCTCCAGATCAAGGAAGGCTAGATGGACATGCTTCTTCTTTTCACGATGTTTCTCTAGCAAGATGTCACGTATGGCGTCGATGGTGCTACAGCCAGTCACGAAGCCACACTGGTTGGTAGAGAGCTGGACGATATCACGAGACGCTTATCAACAATTCGCTCAAAAATTTTCATGCTGTGCGAGAGCAAGCAAATTGGAGCAGACCGCATGACTGCCTTTTTTTCTTACAGATCGGTACCGTCGTGCTCTCTTGCCATACTTCAGGCATTTTCTTCTCTGCAACGACCTGATTGAAAACATTGTCAACCATTCGGCAGCATGCCAGCAGTGTGACTTCCATACTTCGACCGCCACGTCGTCAGGGCCCGTTGCCTTGCCTTCTTTTCATCTGCTCGAGAGCCGCCTCCGTTTCCTTCACGGATAAAGAGGCGTTATGCGCCAACACACATGCAACTTCGCTTTCCTTGACAGGCATTCTTACAGATTTTTTATGACATTTCTCAATGCCGGTGCTTACACACTACTCTCCAAAAAGGTGCTTCTTCGCTCTTTGAACACTGCTTCTCCTACCGAGAGCATTTCTAGTATTTCCAGACGTTCTCGATTTAATGCTTTTGTAGGTCCCTACCAAGGACGTTGAAATTTTTGAAAGAGGAAATGGGAGCAGTTCAAATGGAATTTCTCAACAAAGTTGGTGGCGACAGCAGGTCAAACTGGTTTCCATTGCTTTTCGGTATATTCTCGGTCTCGAAAACAACTCATTGAAGAGATTCTAAGTACTTCCAAATATCTATGTCTCAGGTGGTTCTTTGGAGAAAATTGGGCGCGTGGGACGGCCTCCAGAGGCTCCGGACTGGAACAATACCACGATTTGCAACGAATGGTTGGACAAGCATCCTTACATTGTGGAGGAGTACAGGAAGAAGGGATATAAGGTTTGTCATGCTGAAATCTGGCAAAATTCCATTTAAAATCGGCCCAAGGAATGCATGACATGCTATCCGTGCTTTTGAGTCAAGGAACCTGTTTTGTTAACATTTCTCTCTCTCTCAAAGTAACATTGTTGGACTGAAGTGTTGACCAGTTTTTTAGATAAGTATTGCAGTGCGAACGCAATGAGATAGCGAGTGAACCTGGCCAACCTGAAGTGTGCACCTACCTCACCGGATTGTTAACTGGAACATAAAAAGATGAATATCACTAATGAGTCTACAGAAAGATTTACCTAGTTAACAGGAATATGCGCTGTGACATTCACCTGTTCTTTATGGTGTACTCGTTGCTCAGGGAGAAACTGTACCTCCGAGGACGTTCTGCCATGCGCGAGAAGAATGGTTGGCAGCTGTAGAGGTGTAGCGAAGTGTAGCACTTTCAGCACTTGAGAGTGCGCGGGAATGAGGCTTAGGGGAAGTTAATTCAGCACTCCGCCGCACAATCCTCAAGGCCCAGTATTTGCCAGCGTAATGAAGCTAATCAACGCCTCAACGATGAAGAACAAGAAGAATTGAGACTCCCATACCCTATTCAGAGTTGAAAATGGCGGTCCTCCAGTGGAGTAGCGCGTTGGGCTATGATTAAGCGTGTCTTGGCAGTGCGGATAGAGTCCCGAACGGCACCCGGGTAACACCACTTTCCAACCCACTACACCCCATTCCTCTGCATTTCGAGTGGAGAAAATGGCATACCACTGCATCTGTGGCATATGGCAAGAACTAGGATCCGCGGAGGTGATTGCACAGCTTTTCGTCAAGCTGCGTAGATTATGGCTTTCCTATCATACTGGACGAGCACCCTAAAACAATGCATGAGAGAAGGGTTTTAACAGAATGCGCACATTCATTTCCAAGCGCTTTCCTGCTTGAGGTGGGGAGGCTGAAAATCGAAAATATGGGCGACATCCGATTTAACGACTGTAGGATCGTAATAGTACGCCACAATAAACAATATGCTATTGTGTTGGCTTTTTCCAGAACAGCACTTTCTAGTTTCAGAAACCATGGGCAAAACAACCAGGAATCATGTGTTTTGGTTGAGCTGCTAAGACTAAGTTGCGGAGCAACCACTACACATGTTGTCTGCAAAACAAATCACCCAAATCTGACCGTAGCTCCTCCACTGGTCTTCGAATAATTTTCGTAAACTGTAACACAGCGTGAGGAGCGGTTTGCCCTCCCAGCTGGTTAGTCTGTAATGTTTGCTCTTTCTCTAAAAGCACTAGGTTCGAGGCCAAGCTCCCTTATCACGGGTTCTCGATTGCATCCCTCTATGGAACAGAAAACTGGATTGGCACAAAAACAAGAATTTCGAGGTCAAACCAATTGTATTAAAATGCATTTATCACTGTCGCGAGATCTTCGCTATATTTTAGATTACAGGCCTTTCAGATTGATCACGAACTTCTATTAGGTTGTCATTTCATTTATTACATGTCTCAGTGACATGTGACTACAATCAATGTAAGCTTACAACAAGTACAGAATTATCAATTTGAATCCTTGACAACGCATTTAACACCGCGAAGATATTGAATGACCATCTTTTTGAATTTATAGAAAGAAACAGAAAATCGTATTTGCTTGCTCATCCTCGAGTACTCCGTGCCCGCACGAAACGTAAAGAACTTGCACCCTTGTCCGGAAACTTCTCAGCGTTTTGTGTTACTATTTTTTGTACATTCAGTGCTGATTAAAAACTCGTTCTCCCTTGGTATAATTGCCGTTTCACCATTGCTTGATAAACCCCCCCTTTTCCCAAGACTTTTTGAAGCATGTCAAAAGAGCAACTTCGGACGATATTTTTCTTCAACTAAAATTGGGTCAATCCGCAGTCGAGACAGCTCGACAAATTAACCAGGTGTGGGGGCCCAATAGTGTTGGAGAAAGCACCGTGCGACAATGGTTCGACAAATTTCGTTCTGGAGATTTCAGCCTTGAAGATGAACCTCGTAGCGGTCGACCTAAAGCAATACCTGACGAGGATTTTTGTGGAGGCTGACCCATCCCAAACAGTTCGAGAGATTGCAGAAAAGCTAGGCGTTGGCAAATCCACTGTTGCGGATGGTCTGAAACGCATTGGGAAGGTGAAAAAACTCGACAAGTGGGTGCCCCACAATTTGAGTGACCGGCAGAAATTGGCACGTCTCGAGGTTTCTTCTTCACTGCTTTTGCGCAACAGAAACGACCCGTTTTTGGACCGAATTGTCACCTGTGATGAAAAGTGGATCATGTATGATAACAGGAGACGTTCCGGACAGTGGTTGGATGCCGACGAACCACCGAGGCAATTTCCAAAGCCGAATCCTCACGAAAAAAGATTATGGTCACAGTGTGGTGGTCATCGGCTGGTGTGATCCACTATAACTTTTTGTCACCAGGCCAAACCATCACAGCAGAGTCCTACTGTGAAGAAATCGACGAAATGTACCGAAAATTGCGTCAGCTGCAGCCAGCACTTGTCAACAGAAAGGGTCCGATTCTTTTGCATGACAACGCCCGCCCACACGTTTCACAAATCACTATCCATAAATTGAACGAATTGGGGGTTGAAGTTCTACCTCACCCGCCATTCTCCAGACCTTTCACCAACCGACTATCACCTTTTCAAACATTTTCAGAACTTCCTTGCTAAAATACTTCATCAATCAGGACCAGGCAAAAAAAGCCTCCGTGGATTTAGTGGATTCTCGACCAACTTCCATTGGCAAAAGTGTGCTGATTCGAACGGTGCTTATTTCGATTAAATCCGATGAGTATTAAGAAAGTTATGATCGTTTAAAGTGAAACACTCAAAACGCTGAGAACTTTCCGGACAACCTAATAGTTCTAGACGATCAATCACGTAAAATGCTACCCCCGTGCTGCCACTGTGCCAAGAACATTACAATCTGTACAAACTAAAGAAAATTCCGGTATTTATGTAGAAGAAAAATAAAAGCGTTAAAGGCAGTTGGCACGATGGTTTCCTACTTAGCCTAAAATGCTAGTAGGGCGCTGTATAGTGGGGAAATGGCGAAAGAACGGAGTGAAACGGTCAAAATCCTGCGAAGAAAAAGCCTCCGTTCTCAGTGACTTGTAAATCGATTTCGGACGAGTTTCCCGTAGGCATCTTACCAATCACCGCTACCGAAGATACGGCTGCATATGTGTACCCATGTATGCATGCAGCATCACGGCCGCTTCATACCAATCCCTTCGCTTCATAATTTGCTTAGCAAATGAATGAATACGAGCGTCAGGAACGGTCGTTTGTGGGCGGGCGGGCGTGGCGGGCGTTTGGGACGTAAAGTTGTGGCTTGATAGGGCCCTTATAAGGGCACCTTCCTCGGGGAAACCGCTATGCAGCGCCTGCCCAGGGTCGCGGAATTCTATCCTGCCAGGAGTATTGATCCTAGTCGTCTTGGGGGATTTATCGTGCCAACTGCCTTCAAAGAATCATTGCACTTCATGAGGTATCAATCATTGGAGCTTACGAGCTATTAAGAATTAGATCACACTGTACCATGAAATTTCTCACCTTTACTAGGCATTGTATGCAGTGGATTACTCGATGGACTACCCAGCTTGTTGGGAACTGGAGGGAAAGGAGGCGGACCATTTGTACAGGTATTAATGCTATCTATAATATCACTGATAAAATATAATGGGTTCATTTTTCTGTTCTGTATGCTTTATAACAGATGGCAATTTGTAGAGGTGTACTCTTTCATTAGCATTGATTTTTTTTCAACATTTCTTTTCTAATTTCGAACTTGGTTTCGGGCTAGACTACTTAACTGACTTCACCAGCTTTTCCGTGATCCAGAATTTAGTCTCTATAACCAAACATATGCCTAACGGCTCCACTTTGCTGAATTACAGGCCATTAAAAGTAGAGTGAAGCCGATAAAACTGAGCATTTTCGGAGCATCCTTCTTTTCAAACTACCAGAGAAGAAGCTCATTTGTGGAGAAGTATAGCCAAGAGGCAATGCTCCTTAGAATGGCTCAAAATTCCTCACACGATTTCAAGATTTCAATCGAGCTCATTCATGCATGCATCACACCTGAAGTCCTGTTGAGGTCGATGAGGAGCTTATTCCCGAAGACCCGCCTCTAATTTAGATAGAAATATCAGGGATAAACGATGTTGTCGCTCCTCATCGGACCGAAAGGATCATCCTTAGCTAATGAAGTTACAATCAAGAAACTGTCATCTTTTATTCGCTTCAGTCAAGTCCGAGGCGTATCAAAAGACTTCGTTTCTTAAGGATGCGTTCACCGAGACAGCGTCCACCAGCGACCACCGGCGTCCATCCCATCAGTGTTTCGAGCGTCCGTCAGCGCCACAGGCTCGGAATGAATAGCTATCGATCTGGCGAATGGCAGCATCTGCAGCGTCCACCAGCGTCCGTAAGCGATCATCAGCGTCTCGAGAGGGCTAGGAAAGCACGGCTATCGATCTGTCGTCTGCCAGCAATCAGGAGTCTGGTATTTGTGTAGTATATTGCGACATGTGATTGCACACGCCACGATTTCACCGCATAATCCAGCTGTCTCCTCCCTCCTACTCCCCCCCCCCTCTAGCAACAGTCTGCTTCTCTCCTACTTCCCAATTCTATGCCTCCTCCTTGCAAACGCCACATTTTCCTTGTTCCTCGATACGCTCATGGTCGCTGGCGGACGCTGGTGGACGCTGATAGATGATGCGGTTCGCTGGATCGATATCTTACTTTCCTAGTCGCTGACGGATGGTGATGGTCGCTGGTAGACGTTGGTGGTCGCTATTGGACGCTGCCGCAAAGTATGAGCGCAGCCTAACTCCTTTTGTGCAGCTTCTGCCTCTTTACCACCTCGACTGAACATAAAAAGGGTGCTATCGAAAACGGTCTTTGTTGTGAAATCCACCTTCAATTTTTTTTCCGAAAATTTTCGCTAAATATGTACGTGAATTCCATTAAACCAAACACTCAATCTTGTAAACATGAAATTCCCATAAAATACTGTGAAAATCACTAATCTCCATCTTGTACACGAGATTTGGAGACACACGCAAGCCGTAACTCATGAGCCAATCCGATATTAGGTCATCTCATTCGAATACGTGGAGGGTTTCGTTCAAATAAAACAAAGAGGAAAACCTATAGAAGTAATTAATCAACTAATTCTGGCTTGAAGCTAAGTAGATCCCTGTTTTTCAATCGACCCGCTCCCAAGGCCCTGGAGCGTTTGAACCACTCCTACCCTTTTCAACAAAGGCGACTAGGTTGGTCTTGATGCTAATTCAGGCCCGCTGCTCCAATCGAAAGGGTAGGGCAAATTGAAAAAACGTCGCGCTCACTGCTGCGCTCGACGAAGCGGCTATTTACGACCCTCTTGCCCGCCTCCAACAAGGACCCGGTCTCTGTGAGCAGATTTTCAGCGCATGACTTCATCCACCTGCTTTTCTTAATGAACAATATACGACCCTTTTCGGTCACAGTTTTTTTCGTCCATCCTTCTTTGAACTTCTGG
>MU915824.1:0-15811 GCA_036418165.1 Cooperia oncophora
GACAGTTGTCCCAGACTGGAATATTCCACGAGTAACTAGTTCCATGCCATGTTTGAATGCCACGCCTACTCTGGCTCAGGGATAAGGAGTACTCAATCCTCAGCGAGCGATTGTGAGCAGTTCAAGCCTGGTATGGAGAAGTCAGCTCTTCAGAACCTTACGCTATGCTCATTCTAGTCTTGTGCTTGGCCGGAACTCTCTCGCTCCTCCCACATGGGCAATTTTGAATTTTGTTTGTCTATTTCCAAGAGTGCGTACATTCACAGGTCTCACAAGTACCGGAAGTTAGCAAAAGACGTCATAGCGATCAGGAAAACTCGGTCATTCAGAATGAACCTCCTTTCTTCCTCCCACCTACCCCGCTCAAGCACCCTTTATATAAAGAATTCCGAATTCTCCTGCCTCTCATTCGCCTAACCTCTCACTTTCCAGGAAGCTCTAGACACATATTTGACGTTCCCCTTCCAAGGACAGACCCGCGCTCAACCGATTAAAGGACATCCTTCTCTGCCCAATTAGTCTACCCTGCAGGCTCGAGGACTGTCCCACCTTCACGAGCCCACAGTGAGTGACAGTGAGGGTGGTGCAGCCGTCATAAGTTCAAGTTCTGACACCTGCTCAGTTGGACCGCCTACCTAAAAATGTCCTCTTTCCAATTAACGCAGAAACGCTCAGTTATTGTTTGGTGGAGCGGCGGGCATAAATCCGAATTGCGTGTCCATTTTTCTGTGTTCGTGTGCTTATAAGTAATTCTGTTCTTTTTTATTACCTTTTTCGTGAGAAGCACATGCAATCAACATCTCATCCCGCAAGGTAAGATGCGTTCAATTCATCAATAATGTAATTGGTGCAATAGACCATTAGATAGGGGTATGCGGCAAGAGAATCGTAATTCACCGCGCTGGTGGGCGTCGCGTGCGACGTCGCGCCCGCAAATGACGATGGTTCCAGGTAGTAGATGATGACAACAGGCAATTCAGAACCGAAAATAGTCATGAATGTCTACGATGACGGGGTCTACATGAAGTTTCGGTGCTCCAATCGACGCGAGTTAAGAAGACGCCGCGCGCCGCGCGCGGCGACTTGCGATTCTCTTGCCCGTCTCTCGTCAGATAGCGCGTTTCTCGAAATGCGATTTTGCATTCGCCCAGGGCGCACTTTAAGGCCGTATCTGTCACGAATTCGTTTCTATCCGTTTTTTTTCGTTTCTTTCTCTTGTGAGTGGTATTCCGCACTCGATTACGCGAAAACATAATGAGTCAGAGGCGGCTGGATATCGCTTTCTTGACATGAAACTCGTGCAGTAAGGCTGCCAAAAGGTCCTCTTTTAGGCCGTTCTCGATAACTTTATTCTTTTTTGCTTCTTGAAGTGACTTAAGTACCATAGGTTCATTATTGAGCACCACTGCCCACAAATGCAATCGCGGAATTTGTCTTTCAGAGGCAAGTGGCACGAAATCCCTAAGACGTGTAGGATTAACACGCTTACCTGGATCGAAATTGGCGCCCCTGAGCAGGGGCTGCGTGGTGCCTTTCTCATGGAAGGTACCCTTGTAGCGCCCTATCAAGCTGCAGCATGCCGACCCCGGCGCCTACCGCGTCCGCCCGCCCACAGATGGACGACCGTATCTGATGCTTGTATCACTTCATTTGTGAAGTACAATATGAAGCGAAGGGATTGATATAAAGCGGCTGCGGTGCTGCACGGATAGTGAGCACACACATGCAGCCGTATCTACCGTATTGGCATGCCAACGGGTAACTCGTCCAAAATTGTTTTCTGAGTCGTGTGAACAGGCTTTTTGCTGGTTTTTGACCGTTTCACTCCGCTTTCTCGTCCATTTTCCCACTATATAGCACCCCTGCTAACATTTTAGACCGAGTACCATACCTTATTCTTTCAAGGGAAACCCAGCTCCGAAGGAAACTTAGCAATTAGTAGTACATTTCCTTCAATGTTGGCGCTTATCAGCTGATGTTGACAGATGATTACCCGATGACATCATTATCAGACAGCGTTTACTAGCCCGGTCTTAATGGATCAGGAAGTAAGAATACGTGCTGTCTGGCAAGTTCCGTGACCATCAGTCCTGCAACACCAGAGCCAAACTGCCGGCTTCAGCTTTACTTTTCAAGCATTGCTAGTATTTTTAGCCGTCATTCAAAGAAGAGTTATATTCACGCTATAAATAATCATCTATTATCGTAAAGCTGCGTCATATTATAATGTTCAAAGCGCGCCCCTAACAATCAGCCATTCCGGATCACGGCAATTTCCTGAAATCTTCTACGCCCGACCTTTTTGAAAACAGTTTCAAACAAGAAGACCCCATGACGGCCAAATAATTACAAAGTACTTGGAAATTTATTTCAATTCCAAAAAAGTATAAAAGAACAAACTCAATGATAATAATGATTTCCCTTTAATAGAGTACATACCGTGACGTCAAGAACTGACTGCATCGTACGATTTTTGCCATACAAATGCATGTGAGTAGACCAATGAAAAAGACCAGCGCGAAACCCGTCTGAAATGCTGTACTACTGCATAATCTAGTAGACTGCAAAATCGGTTGGCTAATCATGGAATCGTCCTTACCCATAGTCCAGCCTGGCGAAACGCCAACGGTAGTGAAAAGCAGCCAGGCCCAATCATGCCTTTGAGGAAATTGATCAATGCCAAGTGAGCTCTAGAAATTCTGTTATCAATGGAACAACTGTGAAGCAGGGAACAGAAGCTGAAGTAGTGAAGTCGGGACACAACCTGGAGTTGGGGGAGCTTCTGCTAGATACAAGCCGCCGGCCCAAAAATCGTGCTTCGATACGACCCCTTCCATAACCGACCAGACATCTTACCAAACTTCCCCAGAAACTGGCCATCGAACGAGGGGAAGACGGGCTTTGGAAGGACTCCCTCCCTTTCCCCTTCCCTCTACCGTATGCGTCCCCCCCCCCCCCCCCCCTCGTTAGAGGGTACGCGATGAGCCAGAGAAAAGTTTATTGGTATCGGGGTTAGAAATAAAAGTGTAGTGCCAATGGAAGAAGAAAAGGTGCTTATGGACTCATTCTTGAATAAATCGTTGAAGGGGAAGCAAAGAAGGAGTCGAAACGCTCGAAATGAGGCTCCCCTACTCGGGCTGAGCGCTAAATAGATGTAGTTTCGGGAAGAGTGATGAGAGAGTACGCAGACGAGTAAGACAACCGACAAGGTATCTACCAAATAGGCGGAGTTACTCGCTGGTTGGCAGGATCCCACTTGTGGCGACTTTGTGGGCTTACTGAAATACTTGCTACCTTACCCCTTTTTGATGAAACTTGTGGGCAGAGGCTGTTTCGTTTGCAGTCCCCCCCCTTCCCACTATCTTCCTATCCGAAGAGCTACACTTAGATACTTATAGGCCATCGTTAGCCGTATCTTTAAGGAAACCCAACGGACATCCTCTCAATCAATGGTTGAGAAAACAGGCTAATTTATATCTGGTTTAGGAAAACCAAAAACTATCTTTTGTGAAAGTGGTGGTGTCCGGAGCCAGCTGATAGGCCGGCTGTATCTAGAAGAAGAGGCAGAAGAACGGGATCAAGAGGATTTTCACAGAAGACTTCGGGGAAAAAGGCACAAGTGACGACATTGCAGCATGAAGGACGCACACGCGGTTACGCGACCCCGGCATCTAGGTTTGGGAGCCAGTGGTGTTAAATCGGTCAAAACCCCAAAGAATCGAAAACCACTTACGAAGAATGCCTTCTTTTCGCGACGGCACTGTTTTCCTGTGAATCCTTCACGGCATCTGTACCTTTTGCGAAATCCGTCATGCTTATATGCGGCATGTTGTTCGTCCACGTCCCTTAAAGTGTGAGTAATAGTAGTACAGGTATTTGTTATCAGTTTCACACTCATAAGAGTTTCGAGAAAGATACGAAGCCGACAAGGAAACGCACTGTGTCATATGCTGTATTAATGTCTCGCGTGGTAATAAGGAGCAACTTGGAATAATCCGCTTAGCTTCCTGGTACGCCCACATTTTATTCTATAAGAAACGAGTCGTAAATAGTATAAGAAACATTATGTGATAATATTATTACCCACATCTATTACTTAGTGGACCACTCTCTTATTATTTCCATCGACAGATAGTTACACTTTTAAATGAAGGGCAGGTCCCTGTGTTTATGAAGGTCGGATTTTGGGTGTAGTAAACTGCTCGCAAGCATGGAGGATGCACTACCTTAGCACTTGAGAAATACTGTTGGAAAGCTGTTTTTGTTTGTTAACTGCTGTTTAACGCCGCAGTACGCGATCCGAAAGCTTTCACAAGAATGCTGAGTTATGGGCAAAAGTCGGACCACGGACGGGATTCGAACCCGCATCTTCTGCTTTCCGGGCAGCTGCGTTCCCTATTACGCTACCGAGGCCACTTTGACCCAATCACTCAACTGCTATTTGTGCCATTACCTTCAAGCACTCACACGTTCAACGTGATGAGCCGGTTAGCGGATATCGGCAGTGAACCGCAAGGCCGAAGGCTTTTCACAGTTTCAAGGCTGTTTTTGTTTACTGCTGTTTAACGGGCGCGCAGTATCGCCGATCCGAAGCTTTCACAAAATTTTTGCCTATAACTCAGCAATTCTTCGTGAAAACTTTGGGAAAGGCCGCCCACATCCCGAAAATCACGGGCTCCCCCCGTTGCCACCGGTGGCGCTCTCAACTTTCATTTTTCAACTTCTGTCTGATGGTGCGGCTATTCCGCTCCTAAATCTCTCCGCTTTTGCAGGCGAGAATGAGGTGACAGAGAGAGCGAGCGGTCACCAATAAGTGAGTACTCGTCTGGTCAGGCCCTTTGTTGCCTTATGCACGTACAAGCGCTGCACAGTATGTGAATTTCATAACGCATTCCAACTAGTTTTCCATAGTCAATTTCTTGACTTTTCTATTTCTTTTCTCAAAGTAGCGAGTTTTTTATATCGTGAACAATAAAGCCATTGGTGTGCATTAACACTAATGCTCTCAACATTCAAAAATTATTCTACTCGGTGAGAAGGGCGGCGTTTAGTTCTTCTCTTAGTCCCGAAAGATGAAGGTAGATTCCCAGAAGGACCATCGCGGATAGAAGGAGAACGTGTATGTGACTTGCCCGGAGGAAGAAAGCAGAAACGAAACCACATGCAGAAACGTTTCAAGTCAGGCTCTCTCTCATTCAGAACAAGAGACGAAGATTCGTTGGGGTCATTGGGTATTGAGCCCCAGCCTATGCACGCCATCGCGTCGTGATAAATTCCTGCAAGAATGCGATCCCCCCTAATTCCATCCTCCATCCTACCTATCAACTAAAACCCCCTATCTACGTTATCACTTTATCTAGGTTTTCTTCCAACTCCCTCTTTTTCCCGGCATTTCCTCCATAAAAGTTAGATGGGAAGTTTGCGTCAGGGAACCAACGACTGTTTTCAGTCTCGAAACATAGTTGTTGTATAATTTTTGGGCAGTGCCCAGCAAAGGCACATCATTTTTTGGGGAATTTAATAAGTCGCGCCCCTCCGCCCTTCAACAGTGACCCAGTATCCCCCCCCTTTACCAACATCCCGTGAACACGAGAAAAATTCAACTATCAAAATAAACTTTTCCCAGCCCAAATACGACCCCCCCCCTTATTGGGGATTTCCCGACAACGATGTGCCCTGGTGCCCTGGAGTATGTGACAAGAGGATCGTAATTGGCCGCACGCGCTGGCGTCGCGTGCGGACCGTCCCGGCGCCGCAAAGGACGATGGTTTGACAGTAGATGGCGACAACATGCAATTAAGGACCGAAAACAGTAATGAGTGTCTACGATGACGGGGTCTACATGAAGTCGGTGCTTCATTCGACAGGTTAAAACGAGTTATGAAAACGCACGGCGCCATCGCCGCGCGTGTTTCTTATACCTTTTTTCTTTTTTCTTTATCTCCGTTTCCGTCTCCCCGTGCCCTGGCCCGCCAACCTAGGAGAATATATACACACAGTGAACGGGGAAAATCGTAATGGGTATAACACCGGGAAAAATTTCTTTCCCAACGCTGCGATCCCCTAGAAACAAAATACGCCACTCCTTCCATACGAAGAAGAACATATGAGAAAAATTTTCCTCAGACCAAATACGACCCCCTCCCTCGCGGTCAAATACGTCCTGTTGTGATTATCACAACGACGGCGTGCCCTGGCCATAGCATCCCTGCCTTACAACTTCGCAACACTAAACTTTACAAGGTTGTCCATTGCGGTCCCCACTGCCTCTCAACCCGAACCTTCAATTCTTATAAGTGAGTCACGGATCTTGCCCATAAATAGAGCAAGAGAATGTACTCATCTCAAACCCTAGCCTTTGAAGAAACAATTAATGAGATTATGGGACCAGTCAGAACTACATCTGCGCCTTCCACATTGGTCTTTTGCCTACACGTCAATGAAGAATAATGACGCTTAATGAAGGGTGCACAATGGAGAATCCAACCCCGCCCATATAACCACCATGGACGATGTCCTTGAGAGAACCGCTTAAGATGAATTTCTAGCCTTCACATCATCATGAGCTGTGAGTGCACTTTTGCAACATAATTGTTAAATAGTAATAGTTACAAAGAGACGACAACTGCGATCACGCAGCTGTTTGTTTGTCGTAGAGCGCTGGCACTTGACTAGATTGAAATGGCTAATCCAAATTGTAGGGGGGGGGCAACAATTGTACAGAGAGTTGCCAGAGACGGCTGTATCACTTCTCTTATGATTTTGGCTTGCTTTCAACGGATAACCTAGTTCCTCGGAGTTCCTTCGGGTAAGTTCAGCTGGAGAAATCAATTGCTGTTCTAACAGCCTGTCTGTTCAATAGAATTTTACAGAACACAGTCAGATTCAACTCGCTATATGGTTTCTTGCTTGATTTGGTGAGGTAGTCTTCTAGATTTCGGCGCAGTTTGTCGACGGCGGGGGGGGATTCTTGCCTTTCCATAGATGTGCCGACCATCTAGGTAGCCTTTTCTCGAGTTGACACGTTTTAGGATGGTGGCTAGACTATCTTGCACCAGCTTCACAAGGGTTCACAAGTTTTACCAGGGTGAGATTTGTAAACCGGAACTAGGGAAGCAATGGTAGTACAAAATGCCCCCCGTCGACAAACAGCGCCGGATCATTGTTCGTTAATCTTGGTTTTGCCCCGTGGGAGCAGTCGATTCGCAATTCAGTAGTGCTTTTGATTAACCTATGCATAATAGCTGCAATAACTAAGGCGTCTCATTTGTTCCAAAAGCGTGGAATCGTCAAATATAGGGGATCGTGGAGGAGGAAGTTTCAGATCGAGTTCCACTGAGGTCATCAGAGCCGCCTTCCAGTCCTGTCTCAGGATCACCACATATCAGCCTGGGAGTTGGAAAAACACCAATTTTTTCAGCAGATGACGCCTACGCAGGAATTCGACTGTCAATCCGATTCCACGTAAATGTTGAATGTTCGAAGCATTCTTGCATGGAAATAATCAACGTTAAGTGCTTCATACCTTTTACTGGTGACGTTTATGACTACGTAGGCAATTGCTTCGGTGGTAGGCCTAGGGACGTGGGTGGCTGAATTGCTTTACAGCTATGCGACCCACTTAGGAAGTCTTTTGTTGGAATAATGTTGTGTTCCGTTAATGCTGCCCCTTTTCCGTTTTGTTACTACAAATTTATTGTATCTATTCTTTACTAGGGAAAAGGGTCCTGCAAAAGCTCGCCAGCTCGGTGATATTCAGGTCATGCGATAAGGTCAACAAGTTGCTCATAAGCGATACTCTCGGAGCCCACAATAAAATTATTTTTATCATGGTCTTACTTATTTATTTGTTTGTAATAACTATTTTCTCATCACGACTAATGTTCACTACTGACGTAGAACAGAAGGTTAGACATGCTGTACAATAGATTTATGGATTAGGTTGTCATGGGGTAACTGAAAACCAAAATAACTGCGAAATCTAATTAGCGTACATCAGACGGGAATATATACCATCCGCTCAGGTCATACTTGAATGGGAAATAGAAAAACTAAGAGATTCATAGTGGGGTGACAGGACGGAATAAACTGTGGGCAACGAAGAACAGGGGAAGGATGTGGAGGCAGGAACACGACTCACGATCCATCATATGAAAAGAGGCATTTCTGCTAATAGGGAGAAGAGGAATCGTATCGTAATTGCTAAATTTTCCCGTTCAGTGCTGGGGCCACGACAGGCTTACCTTGAAGTCGTATGAATGAAAGGAAGTCTGCATGGGCGGCCGAGAGGAAGCAATTTTGCCTTTTGTATTTTCGCAATTGTGTTGCTGCTTGATCTTAATTTTTCCCCGTTCCAAACGCTGGCGGCTGGGGCAGAGATAGAGAAAGGACTCACGATCCATCGCACAAAACAAAAGTAAAGGATCATATTCGGCCGCTAGACTAAAGAGGTCAAATTTTGCCTTCTCATTTTTTGTTTTTTTTCCGATTCTTGGATCTGCCCATTTCAAGCGCTGGGGCAGGACAGGGCTCACCATCCTTTGTATGAAACAGAAGAAGGTCGTATCTGGTTGCTAGAGGGATAGGCATGGTATTTTGCCGTTTACGTTTCTCAACATGTTTTCTGATTGTTGAATTTTGACCCGTTTCGAGCGCGCTATGGTCTTTCTCCCTAGTTGGCAGCGCCGCGGAACTACTGTCCTGATGGTTCATTGGAGGTGCATCCCTCCCTTCTCAATCCCCCTTTTGAAGGCCAAATTATGAGAAAGTTTATAAGAGTTGTACAAGGAAGAGTAGAATTGGGAGGCTATAGTCTGGGAACAAGGTTTCTACAGCGCGATGTCTTCCGGTAGAGCGCACTAGAGGAGGGCCAAGGATAAAGAAAAGGGGCTAACCTCGCCACCGTTGCAAGTCATTGTAGAAGATCTGACTCCGGATTAACTTTTTAGGTTCATCAAACCTATCCAATGGCCCAAGGAAGCGGGAGCACAAGGTTACGTATCCTGATTCAGCGAATACAAACTTTAACATAGGACAAAAATATAGAAGTGCATAACAAAAGGCTACAATTTTAGATTCAAACAGAACTACAAAACAGAATTGTCTCACATTCATAGATTGTTTTAGTTTCAGAATCGTTAACTTCAAATTTAAGCAACGACCCTTCTGACGAACTCATTCTGTGACGTGTCGCCATTTCGTTCTAGCTGAGCTCAGAAGTACGGTGTTGTTGGCGTTAACCATTCACTATGAATAGGATGAGGGGGAGATCCACTTTTCATTGCGCAGGATCCAACAGGGTCAAAATACCTACCGTGTTTTGACATTTATGGTAATTCATAGAGATTCTCCTTTTGTTATTTGGAGCATATTACCCAATGAGTCAATATTGGTCTGCGCGAAACTTCTTACAATTACGAGAAGTCCACTCGCGTGAAGATGCGGAACGGCCGATCCAACAGAAAAAACTGTGCGCGCTTAAGCAAATCAAAAAACTGCGCGTCTTTTCCTGACACAAAAAGGTCTACAAGCGGTTAAGGCCAAGCTTAACATGCACGCACCCATCACTCCCACAGAAGGCCGACAACGCACAAGATAACGGCACCAATTAGCAGTCGATCACCATCAGATCAACTGTTTTCACCCACTACCTACTGCTGAATGGCGCTTTGTTCCCCTCTTCAGGGTTCTCTCTGGAGAGGTAAGTTCTTACTGGTGACAGAAATATCTTTCTTTGGAACGTTGCAAGGCTTTCTTGCAGCAAGTGCCCGTTTCAGAACTTCAGATTTCTTTTTCTTTTTTGCCTTTTTTCACTTGTTTCTCGCGAATCTTCGACAGCCGCTTCGTGAAAATGTCGTTAGTATGCCCCTGCTTCTGTTAAGGGTCCCTTCTGATATTGCCGTAAAGTTTGCGACATCTTGAATTCCTGTGCAGTTGCCGTGATCTTTTTTCCACATTGATCTTTACATTACGATGACTTATCTCAGGCGTAGGTTGGTTCAGTTTCACACTGAACCGGTCAATAAGGGCCCTATTTCAGTTGTTTTCGGCCGTTTTGTCTCGGTTTTGCTTTATTGTCGCAGTATTCAGTGCCCTGCTTCCGGTTTCTGAGGGGAACCAGATTAATGTAGCCCCTACCTTCGACTGTCTAAATCTTGGAGCTGCCATTTCTTGTCTTCTGTAGCGTTTCCGTACAAGCTTCGTGCTTGAAAAAACAATGATGCGAGGAGGGCGGAGGAGATTAGCCAGTTCACAGAATCAAATTGACAAGCCCGTTCTACCGTGACTGCTACCTCCGACTAAAGCTCTCATGCAAAATGATTCCGTTAGGGCATCGCAAAAACTGTCCCTTCTGCTTTACCAGGAGACAGGGGAAAAAACAAAAGGAGTAAATGATAGAGCTTTCAGCGTGCATCATTCTATTTTGTTGTTGCTCTTTATATTCTGTTTTCATTCTGAGACGCAGAAGAATTTTGATTGCAACTGGTCCCTACGAATTGCGAGGTCCAGCAGATTCAAAAGGCACTATGATCCAGTTTCTTTCATTGAAACCGCGGCATTGTTGTGTTATTGTGTTTCTGCTACATTACAGTCTTGTTCGCTGCGAATGATAGGGCATGTGAGGTGAGGATGAGTTTTGCACGGCGCCAACCTGTTCAATTTTGCTTTTTTTTTCTTCCGGCAAGCGACAAGACTGTACCACATCGTTTGTATCAGTCTTTTCCACCAGCTGTTTTCGCTTACCCGCTTCAACATCTGGTAGATAGTAGGCTAGCGGCGCGCCAGGCGCAGCCTCACTGACACGCCCATCATTCGCAGCAAACAAGACTGTAAATGGATTCCTTTTCGGCAAACGATTCGATCTTTCATTGTTGTCAAAGGCCTCGTAATCACCTCTCAGGTACTCAGGCATACTCGGTTAAAACTGACAAGGGACGTCGCCCAGGTTGTGGGGTCCATTTCCCAAACGGTTTGTTGCGGTTTGTAGAGGTTCATGCGTGGACGACAGGAGATTAGTTCATTTCGCTGTGCGCCTCCGGAAAGGGCAAAGAAGTGGTGAAGGGAAGGCTGATACTCGAATCCCCGGGGTGACAAAACTTTGCATTTCCACATTTTTCCTCCCTTGTGTCCATATGAGTTGGAACGTTTTGTCCGTACAAAAACGTGTCCGAAAGCACCCGAGCCTGCTGTTCAAAAGAGAGGAAAGCTCTCTATTACCCTCTTTAGCTCTCCCAGAATCGCAGCGGAAACAAATTGCACTTTTGAGGCCTCGTATGAAGCTTTACAGCTTACTAAAAACCGTTTCCAAATAGGCTCAACGACCAAAAAGACCTCCCTTGTCAGTAGGTAATTGAAACGTCTTAATAGAAAATGATACGTCATGATCAGTACACGTCATACAGAAGAGCTGAAGGCATGTTTTTTTCTATTTCAAACGCAACAACAACCCTAACGAACTGAGGAACGATCTGGTCAGGCACTCGCTTATAGGAGTACTTTGACCCTCTATACGCGCACATTACACTCTTTTCGGGTGAAAACGCTTTCGAAGTGCCCTACAGGCAGGAAGAATGATGCGTAAGACGCTACCGCGCTTGACAGTTTCCATAGTCCACAGTCACACTTGCAGTAGTTACATTTCAGAATTCAAATGCTATGATGTCGGGCGAGATTTTGCAATAATTGCCCTTAGTGAATCGGACTACCCCTATCACATACAGGGGGGGGCAAAAAAAAAGTCACTTTGCTTCATTGACTTTCGAGGCGCTATAAGTTACACTTATAAATTCTGATCGGACATTTCTACCACCATATTAAAGAGCATATTAAATACTATTATGACACTCCGCCACAGCCTTCTGGACGCGCCATCGAGAGATTCTGGCACGCAACCGCGATGTGGTCCCTGAGATCAGCGAGATAGTCGATTTCTCCGCCACCGTAGACCACCCTATTGAACTCCGCCGAACCGGGTAATTGAGGGATTCAGTCAGGTGACCTACTTGGATATTCCATCTTCTTTAGGTACTCAGCCCCCTTCCATTCCAGGTAGGCGAGAGTTTCTCCAACGCCCTTCGATTCCACGTGGTGGCACCCAATGCTGTAGCAGTACAAAGTTTCCAAGAAGGTACGACATGTGGGGAAGATATTCTTCTTGAGTTGGTCGATGTAACCGCCAGCGCTCAGCTTCAGCCCGGGGTCCACGAAGAAAATATTGGTCTTTCCATTCCAGGTGCGTCCGGTCCATACCATCAACCCGCGCCTTGGCGACTGTGGTGAAGATGATGTCCTAGACCGTGGCGACGTTGTCGGAGCTGCTCGATGTTGGAGGTCATCCAGATCGAGAGTACTGGTCTCCAGGTAGCTATCCATGGGTGACTCCACACTAGAAGTTTCGCAGCTGTTTGGAGGTGACATGAATTCCAAAGGTCTTCTCCAGTCAGGCTGCGACTGGAGATGACCTCATATTTGGTGTACATGAAGGTGATGGGCGAGGGCCAGCTCCTGCTTATCGAGGAACATCTTGGGTATCTTCCGCCCTGGTACTCGTATCCACGTCTTCTCTCTGGGCTGCGAAAACTTTGCTGATATGTGACTCGGTCGAAGTGACTTTTTTTTGGCCACCCCTGTAGTTTCTCAAGTTCGATCCAATACCCGCTTATAGGGAAGGAAGCGCAGAGAACCTTTTGTGGGCTCATCAGGCAATCATTGCACAAGTTCGGAAGGGTTGGTTATTTGCGTTCAGTGTCTCCCGGCAAAGGAGGAGGGAGTATAGAAAGAAGGAAGGAAACGAAGGAGGAAAGGAAGAAAGAAAAAGAAGAAAAAGGAAAGAGAAGGGAGGCTTCGCGGTTCACAAGTATCCCGGGAGTATGTCAGGAAGCGCAGGTCTGTGTGCATCCTTTGCACATGGCCGGATCGACCTTTTCAGGTTCCCTTTCCGAACGACAAAATGTAGTAGAACCCGAAAGCATGGGAGGTCATGTATTGCAGGGCGTGCGCCATACTCGTTCTTGTGAATTTAAATCTGCGAACCGAATGATCCTTGTGTGCGGGACGTTCCGGGATCTGATCGTCAGGAGTTGCTCCTTTCACCACTCCACACCACATCCGCCCTTGGGAGACAAAATAGGTCAGTGGAATTCAAGCTCAGAGCAATTTAACATCCAACCCATCTCACCCACAGGTGAAATCAACTTCCATCCAAAACAATGAAACAGTAAGATTTCAATATCAGACCGAATAGACCACTTTCGCTAGAAGGGAAATGGTGAGAAAGTGTCATATGAATGATCAGAGAGACAGTCTCGACCAGGAAGTAGTTCATCTGAGATAGAACTGATTTCCCGATTGAAAACATTGCGAGAAAACGAATCGATTTGTTACAGTCGGCTTGAACGTCTATTGCTACGAAACAATCCTGTATACAAGTGATTGTTTATAGAGAGTACTTTTAAATTCGAATTTACTCAGACAGATAAAAAAAAGTCGCTGCATAGCTAGCGCTTGATCTGCATACTGATAGGGGTGTTATGGAAATAAATGACGATTGTTGATAGATGTTTTCGGGTGTCGATTGACTGAGAAGATCAATGTATACGTAGACGCCCCTGTGGGTGTAATTATGTGTCAGATCGGTGTTTCGTCAACAATGCAGTTGGCGGATTCCTGATTCATGGCGAACACTGGACGCAGTTCGCCGAATCGGTCCTCTTCATTTGAACGTTTTTTGGTTAGCCATAATCCGTTTTGTATCGTGATTCTTTCTTGTTCACAGGAGTTAAATCGGGACATTAAAGCCCCTGTCCGCCCATTCGAAAAATTCTGCAAGACATCTTCTCCGTAGTGCGAGAACTAATCTGTCCGTGTGCAACATCCGTTTCAACATTTAGAATAAATCACCCATCTCATAATAACCGAGCCTGGATGACGTACAGAACTCAAGGAAGGGGTACACAATTAGGAAATGTTTCCGGCTCTAAGGCTTGGTATGACGTTGGCAAGAAGTGCTGTACTTGGTGGTAAACTTCTCTGTCCAAACGAAGAAGACAAGTCTTGCATAATGAAGTGAGCCAATCCCGATCCTGCCTGCTCAACCGATGCGTCGTTTTGGCCATTTCACCCTCGTAGACAATAGCGCATCAAAACAAAAACTACCCCTCGACCTAGGATGAGAGAAAACCGTGTCTGGTATGCGGGAAAGCCGAAAGGCTGGGATTCGCCAAACTCTTCTCATATCGTGGTTTCTTTACGCTGTTTTCGGTTCCACTTGCGAACATCATCTTTCTTGCGAACATCATCTTTCTTCTAAAGTACCTGGAATTGGCTAGGAAATACACATGGGATTACTTAACTAAGGTAGGAGGAGACCCTGGAAGGATCAAGCAGCCTCCAGGGGTTGACTTCCATTGCCAGTAAAACTCCTCTGGATTTCCAGCTTACCGTATCAGTGGGTGAAGAACCCGATGATTTGTTTTCTTTTATACGTCTATGACTTTTCATTTACACTTTTTCTGCAGCCCCTCCAAAGCCGTTTTGACTCGCTGAGTTTCGGCTGCTGGCTCATTTATGAAGTGCCTAGATCACCAAATTCGCTGAAAACTTGTATACAGGAGTTATGTCATCCCAATCACGAATATGACATTTACTTTTGGCGCCGGCGCTAATGGAAGACACTACGATTATCTTCTAGGCTCAGTCTTAGCAGAGCGCAGATATTCGTAGTGTCCTCCATTAGCGCAAGATGTATGTCATATTAGTAATTAGAATGTTAAATTACCCCCGTATGCGAGTTTTCTACGGATTTGGTGATATAGACACTTCACAAGTGACAACAGCCAAAACTCAGCGCGTCCAACCGGCATTAGCCCCTCCAAAGTGCATTACAGAAATTTCATCGATCCTGTCTTCTCGTTGAAGGTAATGGTATCTATAAACAGGTCGAGGAAGCGAAGTAGCTTGCAGATAATGCTGGAGAGCCCTAAGAGATGAAATGGCAACCGGTTTTCAGGAGGGAAAACCAATAAGTGCGGGTCCGAGAATGACCTCCTGAGCGCTTCTCCCAATGACACAGAAACTGGAAATTATTTGGCCCCTGACCTGGTGCTACCAACTTCCGCGTGTTTCTAAGTCGCCTGCGAGGATGTGAGGCCGAGATAGTTGGCAAACTCACGAGATACCTACATCTGTGCAACGAGAATCAACCATGTATTTAGCCCACGTATCGCCGTACTTCACGGGGAACAGTTAGGCAAGAGTTTCAGGAAGAAGCTACTGTTCAAAAACACTACTTCTTCTCTTGCAAGCAAGAGGGATTAACATTAGTTAAACGTATCCACCAGACCAAAGATTCGCTTGCGCTAGCGGTTGCTATGGAAAGTTCTACAGAAAGCGTGCATATCGATGTCGCTGCTTCCCTGAAGCGACTTTGTGGAACACTTGAGACTCGTTCATACTTCTTGACTCAAGCATTTCAATCTTGCAGCTGCTACCTACCGCTAGTCTTGGGACTGCTGCGAAGTTAAACACATTGCGGACCGCCGTACTGCGCTTTCTCCGGATCATTTTATCATTTTTTATCAGTAATTCATCAGTAATTTCCTCCCTGTTTACAATCGCTTCTGAAGAAGTATCGTCGGTAACCGACAATGTGTTTTGACAACAGTGGAACATGAAAGGAGAGCCAAATTAATCCAATAAAACACCGCATAGGGACGAATTCATGACACACCATGTGTGTCACGCGGTCCGGAACGTGTTGAAATAAGTCTTACCGCGTCTGTAATCAAACTAGCAGTTGTAGCGTCCAACAACT
>MU915827.1:0-14535 GCA_036418165.1 Cooperia oncophora
AAAAAGCTATCTAGATGGATCGACACATCGAGGGGAAGTAAAATGGCCTGAGTGGTCAAAAGTGGCCTCGGTAGCGTAATAGGGAACGCAACTGCCCGGTAAGCAGAAGATGCGGGTTCGAATCCCGTCCGTGGTCCGACTTTTGCCCATAACTCAGCATTCTTGTGATAGTAAAATGGCCGTCCCCCCCCACTCGTCGCCGAACTGCGTAAATAGTTCCTACAGTTACAGATGCACAAAATAAATTTTTCTGAGGTTTTTCAAACGAGTACTTGATCATCCTGGTGCATAAACTTGCCAGTTTCGCTGTCTCATGATCGTTGTGGATCTTTTTCCATCGCTATATTAGTTGAATCCCCTAGAGGTAAGATTTCTGTGAAATACACCGGCAATCGAGTGCACCTGGCAACCCAGAACTATTTGACGTTGAATGCTGCGAAGCCTATGATATATAGCTGAAGGGAAGGCAATTTGTCTCTTACCTTTCGACGTTACTTGAAAAACGCCACACTCGAACAACGAGACAGATTGCTGGCTAAGAATAGCTCTGGGAGAAATGAGTTTGGAAACAGAGAAAGCACTGGATTAATACCCTTCCCACTCATGATGTGAAGGTTACCTGTTAAGTGTTTCTCAAGCCCTATTGGAAGCCTTAAACGATACATGACTGCAGCTGGATCCGGAGGCAGTGTTAAATATGCGCATTCCGAAAAGGTCGATTGACTCCGAGTGCAAGCACCCTCTCTAAGTCACGACGAAGGAGGATAGAATATCTTTGGGTAACTTCTGGTACCGACATTCTGATGAGTGAAACAAAAAAAATTCATCTCACTGCTTTTCAGCGTAAATGGGCGTGAGGAGGGGGGGGGCAAAGGGGGTCAAAGGCGACTCATTGATGACACACATGGTTAGGAAGATAAAAGAAGCGCTCTGTTGATCCGTTAATTGGTTTTTGCCCGCCCACTGCACACGCCAAATCTCCTGCACCTACTTTTCGTTGATCATCGAATTACTCGATCAAGCTCCCGTGCTATTTCCTGTACTATTTCCATGTCTCTCTGCAGTTAACTCAAGTCCAGTAGATTCTGTGTGCTCGTAGGACACGACGAGCGACATTCTCTTCGCTGAAAAGCTTCACTAGGAAGTCTGAACACCGGGATGACGACCGTCCAGGTGACCCTTGAAATTTTGTGGAATGCAGTTTGTAATCATTCTGGTCGAGCGATCTCAGCCGAGTAGTATCACATTACTAGCTCATCTCATCCTGAATTCCTTTACAGTAGCGGCTGATTCGCTGATTTTGTCGTTCTACATATTGAATTCCAGATTCTCCCTGTGTTAATCTAACAACTCTGACCACCGCTCCATAAATGACCCTTTGAATGACGCTGACTTCGCCTTCGAAGATCACTGTGGCGCAAATGGCCACTGGCATTTTGCGTTGTTACTTCACTACTTTGAGTTAACGAGACTCATTCTGATGAAGCCTGTGAATTTTTGTGAAGCTGGAGCAGGCTCGTCAAGCAGCCATTGTGAATGGCATTTTTTTGTAGTATTTCATTAGTTTACCAGAGTTAACAGATAGTCAAACTTTAGGTGGTATCACTTCGTGGCTTCACAAGATTTCACAGGTCTCCAAGGCTTGACACCTCGATGGGAAATAGCAAACGTGCTACATACCCCCCCCCCCTTCGTGGCCGAGCTGGGCTCTCGGACAATGAGGAATGTGTTGAAGGCACGATCCGAGGATCTTATTTGGTACTGTTGAAATAGAAAAGACATCTTGTCGACTCGTCTGTAAAGAGAAAATGCCAAAGGGAACGTCGGAAACGCCCTTAATAAGACCATTGCAGATTTTGTACGAGTTTAAGGCCGAAAGACGCGTGTTGAATTGCACCATTCTTCCTAATAGGCCCTATCGCAAGAGACTATGGAGCATTTTCCTTTCATGCGACTTGTGCAAAAGCATCGCTTTCGACTGGAAGGCGGGTTTTGGAGTCTGCTCTGGAAGCGGAGTCACTGGAAAAAGGGAGGTGTCACTAAGTGAACTTTGCGCGATAACTCCTTCACCTTACAACTTTCCGCCACAAAAATGGCACAAGGTTGTCCACTGCGGACCGCGCTAACCTCCCACACAACCTTTCGCATTTTCATAGAGATCATCTCAGAGCCGTGTTCCTTTAAGGTGGGAAGGAAGAATCAAACAGCTAAGGCGACTGATGCCAAATGCATCTATAACTTTGCTATTCTCCACCGAAATCGATTCAATGTTCCCACTGCTGTGTCGCATCTGCATTCTCCTTCTCTGGACGCTAGTACAATGTTATTCCTGAACTGAGCCAATAATGGTTGAAGCACACAATTATTAGTTTTCTCTGAAGCAAAAAGGGGAGTATGAAGGAAATAATTCGACTTTCATCAACATTTGTCGAGATTTTCCATTCCATGAAGGATTACGCTTATCCGTAAAAGCTATGACTCAAGTTAAGCTCAATCTCACCCAGCGAAAAGTGACTTTTCACTCATAGTTGTCGCCCTTTCCTTTAGAAATAAATGTGATGTATGGACTAGGCGATTATTGATGCATATACAATAGAAAAAATTACTTGAAACAAGCCAATTTCATTTTTAAGTATGTTATTCGATTTTTTCCAAATTATTGACGAAGATTATGTTTCTATGGACGAACTTTCCAGCAAATGTCTGTGAACTACTCGCTCTTTCGATGGTTTCTAGATGAAGAAATCCATCAGAACTATCAAAACAGAGATGATTGGCTTGTTCCAAGTTTTTCTCCGGCTACTATAGCTCATGTCCAAGTCGGGCGCACCATTGCTAGTCATTTCACTGAAAACCCCGTTTATATCTGTGCTCGAATTATAATTGTCATTCGACGTTAATTGCTCTGCTACAAATCCTTTTCAAGCCGCGGCTCATATCAACAACATGGTGGGAAACAACAACGCTCTGCTACAACGACTAGATGCTCAAGGCTTTCCACCCACTTTGCATGCACACTGGAGGATTTACAAGGAAGTAGTTGTAAAGCACAGGCAAGAAAAAGTGCATATATTTGTTTCCAAAATCGTTCGGCAAGTCTGAAGGTCATAACCAGCGTGTGAGAACATTATCTATGTATACATCTCATCTTGAAAGGGCATGACGTGTAGGTGTTTTCCCTGTTCGCCTCGCTGAAGTCTCGTGAGAAAGTGGTCCCTTCCGAGCTATATAGCGCCGCAACTAACAACATTTACTTGTTAGTGGCGTATAGGTCATGCATAAAATTGTTTGAACAAAAATCGCTAATAACATTTGGCCATTACTTTTTGTTCTTTGTCTACCGTTAGAAGTGAGGACTGATATACACGCGCACTCATATGCACTCTACTTCGCTGCGGACGGTTGGGCGTGTCACAGTATGAGTGTGTCACCCGTCAAAGCCGTTCTCTGCCTTCTTGTTGAAGCGCGCATGCGACAAAAAGTGGTAGAAAACGAGTAATACGAACGATATGATACAGTCATATCACTTGCTCGCTTTAACAACTGGTGGAGAACGGGTTTGGCACCGCGCCAGTTTCATCCCGCCTGGCACGCCCAACCGTCCGCGGCGGGCTACACTATACACGTTTCACACATAACACTCGAAATCCTTGAGATGTGGTAGGCGTGGTGGTGTTTCAACTAAACGTGGGGGTGGCTGTGCTTTTTTCTCTATCTTCTCTTTGTCTTTATCCAACACAGGACAAAACGACAGGTGTCTCAAATTGAAATATCCCACGAGTAACCCATTCTACGCTATATTCAAATGCCACGCCTACTTCGTTTCAGTGATAAGGAATATAATATAAGCGTAATGAGATCTGCCAGACTTTGTATTGGTACCAGCTAGACTGCGAAGGACTGATAATATAGAAAGCCCTTGCAACTGACTTGACTGGCTACTGAACCGCCAACTACAACCACTATTTCTGCAACTGTGCACTCCCTATCCTGGAGATGGGGTGAGCCGCGTACTTCATTCGAAAAAGGCGGCGACTGCGCTTCTGCTAATATCACCGTTTTGGATAATTGTAAAGTAGGCGACTGCGCTTCTGCTAATATCACCGTTTTGGATAATTGTAACAGTATCTCTCTCTCCAGCACAAGATAGTATGCCCGCTGGTTTATATGGAATATCACACAAAAAACGCATCCCAACTGAAATGAAATACGCAGCCACGCCCTACCCGTCTGCGAGAAATGGATTTCATTTCAACTGATCGCAAAATGCATGGACGGAATCGTAAATAGGGGTAAAGTCTGATGAGCTATGCAAACACTGGGCAAGTTCTCTATCTACAGGCCTTAGTTCGCCTTCAGAAGTTGAACTGATCGAGTTTGTTGGTCAATTCTAGGCAACTCATCACTGCTTTTCACAGGGCCTGAAATTGTATACCCAGTCCTGCTAAGCTACGCACATCATTTGGATACTGCGACGACTGGGTTTTTGTGGAGTATCTTCATTTCGGAACAATTTCAGGCCTGTTTCCTTCCAACGAAAGACAAAATGACAGCCCTTAAACAACCCCGTAATAATGGAACAAGGTGCTTGCAGCTGTAAAGCGAATGGTAAATTGTTCCTTTCTTAACCATTGAGCCTCCACTCGGCGTAAGAGAAAATTCCACTTATAAAGCTCAAAGGTCGCACTACTACAAACGATCTACGATGGAGGAGCATTTGTACGGCTCAGTGCTCACCGATACCCGGAAATCATCGGCGGGTAAGGAAGTAAAGGAGATTAACCAAATTGCGGGTTCTGACGGAGACGTAACAGAAAGGTCCATTTATAGTCTATGCGAATCTCTACTCGGAAAAGGAATTTGCATTCAGAAATTTTCCAAATGAGAATTTCCCTTCAGATGAGAGCTCGCTGAGTTTGCTGTGAGTCTATTAGCTCATAGAATTTTTGGATTTTCGAGATTTGGTCTTTGAGGCGATGTTTCCGAGAATTGCGCTTCGCCAAAGATTTTCTCTCTGATTGGCTTCTGGCAAAACGGCAGCAGTCAGTCTCTTTGGACGCTCCCGACGTAACCCCTCAGGGAGCAATTTATCCCAGTCATTTCGAACATGTGACGGTCGTTAAGTATCGAAACAGCGCAGAAGATATAATGTGACGGATGGTGGAAAGTAGCTTTGTGAGAAAAGGCTGCATGGAAGATATTGTCACTCGAACGAAATTTAGACCAAGTGACGTGAACATTTTAGTTTCTCATCTTCATGGGCGAGAGGCTAAATTTTGTAGTTTCGGAGTTAAGGACTATCGTATACAGCCACTGAAAAAAATGCTGGATTTGGAGGAAAACATGCCTCTCAAAAGGAAGGAAAAGAAGGCTAAGGAAGCAAGCAAGCCATCACTATCATACCTTTTGAGGAAAAATGAGCGCAGGTGCGCCACTCCACAATGGTGAATCAGAGCTGTAGATTACTGTGCTACAAAGTGCTCGATAGTTCCTCGTCAGAAGCTAGCAAGAGCGAGTGTCATTACTGTGGCAAGTTCGCCTCGCGACACTAGGCTAACCAGTGTCGCGGTAACCACAGTAACTGGTAAGTCGAAGACCTTCTGACATGACGCAGTCAGCTGTTGCAACCGACCGATAAGAAGTATAATTTGCAACCTAAGACGCTTCGCCCCTGACGAGGTGCCTGGTGAAAAGGCTTAACGAGTACGTGTCTTCTGGAGCCAGTTCAATATGAACAATGACATCACGGGGTTATTAGAGTGCCGCAAGGTCGATTGAGCGCATAAAACTCAAAAAAATGATATTGAGATGGCAACATTCGTGCGGGTCTCTTCACCTCATCATAGTCTCCAGCTTTCAATTATGGAGAAGGAACCAGGGCCTAGAGGAACTCGAAGGGCGCCTCAAGCCACGCTTCAATCTGACGACTCAAATCAGTCTGACATCCTGCTTGTCTAACGCTATACCGGCTAGGAGAGCTGACGTTTCAGATTTCTGATTTCAAAGCCATTTCAAGAATCAAGGACGATCTGACTGACGTTGATGAAGTAAAGTGCCGACTCTTGAGAGGAAAGGACCATCATATTCAATGACTTCGCGACGGAACCTGCGTCAAAAGGAACAGCTACCTTGGTGCTGCTCTTTATGTCCTGCACTCAGCATATTGTCAAACGTCAGTGATTCATCGCGCCTTAGCTTAGCCATTCAGTCTACCAAAGATCAAATTTGACGAGATTGGGGAAAAAATCGGAGTCTGGACAAGGCCAATCGCCGTGCTATGACTACTCTACTTAGTGGCCACAGTGTGATAGGTTTTTCAAGTGCATTCGAGGTTCCCTCTCCCATAAAAATGGAACAATTATCAGAGAAGTTATTTTTTGATGCAATGATAAACCCAAATAGTCTGCCATGGTGTCTCGACCGACTTTAGCTCCCTGTTGTAATTTATCATCGTCTCTTCACAATGGTACGAATATAGTTTTGGAAGCATTCGACCATTTTTGGCTTTTTAGGTGTCGCCCTCATTATGTGGGTGGGATTGATATTAAAGTGTTCATCACAGCATTCGTATTCAGCGCTTAATAACCATTTTTGTCATAATTACTGTTTCAGAGCAAGAAATACAATTCGATAACCACGGAAATGTAAAGAGTGTGGAAGGCCCAGCGAGAAGCAAAATTGGAAAATGTGGATAGGAAAGGGGTGGTGGATGAAGAACGTTGTTGTGTTGTGTGCTCGAGCCCTCGACGCGCTCAAGGCCAGTTGGCTCAGAAAATTTCTGAAATTCCAAGTCCAAGCTGCGGGAAGTCTACAGCCTAGTTAAGAAAGCGATGCACCATGTAAGGGAGAACCTACAAGATCGCCGCTGCAGTACGGGAAAAACTACTGGCACCATAAGAATGCTGAGTTATGGGCAAAAATCGAACCGCAAGGAGTTGACTCACACCTCACGCTTTCCGGGCGAGTGCGCTATCCGTTACGCCACCAGGGCCGCTTTTACCCTCTCAGCTCAACGGCTTTTATGCCGTAGCCTATGGTAACTTTCGAAGCGCGAATTGCGGCGTGTCAGCGTCAAACAGCGGTTATCATAATATAAAACTGCTGGCACTTTTACTCCCACCAGATTGACCGAGATACTGGATTTACCTTGACTGGTCTGTGTAGGTTAAGGAATAGTGTGGAGAGTGAAGACCACGTTTGACTACTGCGAGTTCAAGGGGTTCAAACCACAAAAGTGGCAATTCCAGGGTCGAAGTCAAGGTCCTGGAGCAACACTGGCAAAATTGCCACGGAAATCCCTTGGGGCATCCACGACCCAGGCCAGTAATCAAAAAAGAAGAATGCTCACAATAACTCGGGAGCAGAAACCTTATATGAGCCCATTCCATCAGTGACGCTGAGGATCTGTCCGAATCAGAACTACTCCCGGATACAGGATTTCTGCAATCTGTTCTTGCCTGTGCAGTTCCCTTACTGCCATGTAGCTTATGATGGGGTGGGATCTTTGGTAGTTACTAGATTTGCTTTCACTCCTTCCAACCCTGAAGATTGTTCATCCTCGGCGAATAAAGGACAACAGCGTTCGCAACCATATGGTGAGACATTAAAAAAAGCAACCAACGTAATAATAATAATAATAATAATAATAATAAAATAACAATAGTAGTGAACAATAATAATAATAATAAATATCAAAGAGCAGATGAAAACGCTAGAGAGCAATATTATGCTATGCGCAGGGACTCTAAGCTGTCGAAGGTTCAGAAATCCAGAAAAGTTCTCCTTTCATGTTCGAAGTTCGGACGCGTTCTTCATTCGCCCTCGCGTTCCTTACTAAGGTGTAAACTCAAGAAAGCATAAGATGAAGCGCACTTACCGGTCTATTATGTACAGCCGGATACGCGAATCTGCTTCGCTGAAACTGCACGACATCGCCTCGGTCCTGCCGCGAATCAATCGACGACCGGAGATAAGCGAACGTGTTACAGAAATCTTCCTCACATTTGCATACCTACAAGGGGTCGAGGCAGTGAGTGACTGATGATTTCTCAAAATATTTTTGGCACCATGTATCACTAGAAGAGACGGGTGTTGCGACGGTAGCGCGGTCTACTACGCGTCAAATCTCAGACTGCCCCCTGTATGACTCACCAAGCCTTCATCATGAATCAATTGTGCCAGCACTAGTTTGTTCGTTCCAAGAAACACAGAGAAAGCGCTCTCACCTCTTGCCAGTTGTCTATTCGTTCCTCACAACGAGCGTTTCCACCGCTCAAATACGGTATTTCACCAGTTGAACCACAATGTTGCGCGCAGTTTCGGGTATCACCTGCAATAAACATAAACCTGTACGTATGCGCTCCAAAATCTTTGAATATGATTTGCAACAGCTTGCCTGTCGTAATTTTGCGGGGGATAAAGAAATTGCACGCGCAAAATCCCTGGTGGCTGTTCCATATGACCGTCCTTACACATAGAACTGAGGGATGGTCCCGAGATCGAAATAGCCATTTGGGATGGAAACAACATTATCAGACGTAATTCGTGGCGTTCAGTATCTACAAAACATTCCTATGAACAATTGTAGGATTTTTTTCCCGAGCGCTTGCATGCAAGCTCTAGGAGATCAGAAAAAATTGTTAATTCCTGCTTCTTGCACAAGCATTGCAATAAAAAGAGTCGAAGCACGCAATCAGCGCTCTGCGAACTCGCTTGAATAGGTTGCGAGCTGTCACTAGCCCGGTCCTTACGATCTAGAGGAAGACTTGAAGCAGCATCATCCGGTGGGGTTTTGCGAGTCCGATTACGAGCCCTTTTTCCGCGAAGGGCGAGGTGTACGCCTTTCATCGAGGTTGCGAGCGGGCAAAGGGAGAGATATAGCAGAAACAGAAAAATCATACCGAAGATAGGCCTACTCTTCAGAAATCGGAAGCGAAATACCATCCCCCCTCCCAGAAAAACGACCCCCTCCTCTCCTTTTCCACATCCGCTGTGAAACAAAAAAATCAACTCAGAGTAAGTTTTCTCAGCCCAAACGCGGATCTCCTCTCCCAAGGACCAAATATGACCCCCCCTCCTGTTGGGGAATCACACAACGAGTGCCCTGCTCGGATGTACAGGTGCCCAAGGCGCAAGCTACAAGCGTATTCGCGCCAAGCAGGTATCATGTTCATGTTCAGAAGGTCAAATTACATTTATGTGGAAATTCTGACTTCAAGTACAACAATGGTTGCAATGGCCACAGCCAATGGTTCAACACTATTCCCATACCGTCGGCTGAAGGATACACTCTGTCTGCTCAAAAAAAAACTGACTGTGCACCTCTGGCTCCGCTGTACTGCTCAGTTTCCCTACTAACTAAACGCAGAACACCCTTGAAACTGGAAGAAGACAAACCGGTCAATGGCAGGCGCGCCAAGACCCACAAGTCAGCAATTATCCATCCACTATTGCCACTTTTTCGATGTCAGTGCAAAACCTTACATTTGGCATAGGAATCAGTCCCTAGGGCGCTCTCTGAACACGAAATGACACCTCCTTCCGACGAAAACAAGCCAAAAACGCTTGTGGAGGACGCTATCAGCACCTTGCCATTTGAGCCCTTTTGCAGACAGCAGGCGCTTGAAGACAATTTCTACACTTCACGGCTAAGGACGGTTTCTTCGCGCGAGGCGAACGTAGAACGTAACAACAGCTGCAACAGGGTGCCACTTTCCTCGCTCAAAGATCTGAGGGAAATAGTCTGGAGAGTAGTGATACTCGGTGTCGGCTCCATACCCCGTACGCATTACCCGCAAGGTGCAGCACTGTTGGCAATACCAAAACTCCTGCAAGCCGAGAACCATCATACCAGCAGCTACAAAGGACAACCACAAGTGAGAGGGCGCAGGCAAGTAGCGCGTTTGGCTACGATTAGGCGTGTCTCTGGCCGCATGAGGCGAGTATGGAGTCGGCACCTGAGTATCGCAACTCTTCCTCTTCAGCTCATTCGTGTTCGCAAACTCTTGTATAGGGCAATTTATAATGATGCTGCCGATGCCATGGCTGCTGAACATCCTTTTAAGAAAACGTTCAGAAAAATCAGAAGTGGCAGAGCGTAACAAGGAACCGCTCGCTACACTCCCCGCTCTGAGCGCAACGCAGTAAATATGAGAAGAAGAAGGCATAGGAAATGCGCCACTTCAGTCCTGGTCCAGTCCGATAGCAGTCACTGGGAAGGGTTCCTTAAACTGTGGAAGAGACAGAACGCCGCAGTTAAAGCCTCGCGAATCTGCATGACCCTATCCTACATTAAGGCAAAGAGATATTGTCATGGTCCTGTTGTAGGTGGTAAGGGCCCAGTCAGCGGCACTATAAGTACCGTGAGTTTCTCCTTCCTTGCCTTATACCCAGCCTCAAAGAGTGTAGCTACCAAATATTTCTATTTCGATTTTTTTTCCACTAAAGAACAGTCATCATGGCTTTTCCATACACTGGCTTCGATGAATTTGAACTGAAGTTCTTGAGCCACTCTGTGTATAGAGTTCAGAAGTGGGACACATATAAATTGAATGTATGGTAAAATAAAGGACAGTTTGACGAACAGTCCTGTCCAGCGCGACCCTTTCTTTGAGTTCTGTTTCTTCCGTGACATCAACAAGATTGCATAATTCCATATGTTGTTTTAGCGAATAAACTATTTTCTAGTCAGAGCCGGAGAAGCTCGCGATTTGGAAGAAGATTGCCTCAGGTGATACGGCAGTATAACGTGAAGGCTTAAAAATTCTGGTTTTTCTTCTTTGATATAAAACTTCTTGTGGCAGCTTACACCCTCTCTTCTAAGCAAAGGATTTTGAATCAGAGCAAGCGGCGAAGAATGAATACCCGATGTGAATACAGAATAAGGCCCCCTGAGGAGGCACTTGGCAAAGGCGCCTTTTCGCAAGGAAATGTGTCGTCTTAGCCCCTTAGTCAATGCCGCAATACCGGACTGCCAAAACGAAGCCCACGCCGCCCCACAACACCCGACGATCTCATTGACATTCTAGTACCGGGATATCTGAGCACACAAACTCCACACCACACACCAGATCGGTGACCACATGAAACGGCTATCATTCAGTCACAATCGCTTTCTCCGGAACCTTCATATATCATGAGATTAGCTCATCGTGGTCCCGATTAGTCCGAACACGATCACTTCACTTACCCTCGTAAGCAAGCTCATTTCACATCTAGCGAGGCTCAAAAGAGAACAATGGTGCGAAAATGTTATTCGTTCAATGCTGTTACCGCCTCGCAAGTAATTATGCGAATAATTACTTCACTGCAACTCATGTGAATGGTCTTGCCAACAACAGCCTGTTTGCTTGTGGTATGAGAACCTAGCTTACCATGAAACACGTGAAGCGCATAGGCTTACTACTTTGTATTATTACTAATTAGAGCTCTAGTGTTTGGCGTTAAATGGTGGTACCGTGGACCTTTGAAGACGACAATTCAGTCGAAACTCCATGCTTTAGGTATATCTTACATATCAACGTGAAGGGCACAAGCGGTTAACGCATACCGAAAGCACTGTTGGGAAATGTACCCTCATAACTGCCTCAAAGGCAAAGCTCGCGATCAGATTGCGGGTAACGGAGCTCAAATACGAACGACAAGTGCTAGCTAACTGACTATCGAAGAAAAGATGCAGAAAAGATATTCCGAAGTGCCTTACATAAGACCCCATGTCAACCGAACATGTACATGCATGCAACGAAAAGAAGGCGTGCCCTCGTCGTTGTCATAAAGATATCAGCTCTTTTATCTTATCACCTCACTCTCACCATTCGGAATGGAGAGAGATAGCATAGTGGCTACTAGCTAGTAGCTAGCAGCCGGTGGGGGTTGGGCCTAAGGGGTGCCCATGGGCCTAAATGGTTAGCTTCCAGTGGAGTTCTAGCCAATTTTCACTTTTTGAAAGTAACACAGCCTTTATAATCGCCTTCCGGATCATTTTTCTCATTTGAGAGGTTATAGCCCTATTTTATCGCGGAAAGCGCCTTCAAGGACAGCGTTCGGGACTATCGGACGTGGAGAAGCTTTTTGGCTCACAAAGTGGCACCGTAGGCAACCGCACGGCATATACCACATTGTCGACTCGGAAATGTTCGATAAAAACGCCACGTCTTAGCGGCGATAGGCTAACTCCGCCCCCGTCAGCCGGAGCCACCTCTTTTCCGCCATCGCTATGTAGCTATGAGACCCTCGATTATTTAGATATTCTCTGGTCATACCATGGTCTGCTTTTCTTTTTACCAACGGCCGCATCTTGGCGGGCTATCTCTCATGTCCGTGCCGTTCTTATCTCAAAGTGTTTTGGCACGGGTTGATTTTGCATTTCTTCTTCGTTTATGTCCCCTCACGGCCAATAATCTTAAATATACTCAGCACGCGTGTTGAAATTCGTACTCAGTTTCGTATCGTGAGGATGTCGAATGGGACTGGGCCCGCGAGTCATCTGTACTAGCTACTTCAAAAAAGCCACTACATTTCTGAGTGGGCGTAAAATACGTGCTGGGCATCCGAAAAATTGGACCTGATTTAACCTGCAACCACTTATTCTTTTATCTTTTATTACATGACTGACAATTCCTGGACTATACCTTGCCCAACCCAGATAAGCCTTCCATCCCTATAGCGTGTACCAGTTGCTATCTAGCTATTTGAAATCTCAAAAAAAACAGTGATTCGTGCACAGGCTCCCTTAGGCGTTTAGGGGAAATCGCAGTATAGGCGAGTTCGGCAATGAGGGAGCATTTCGCACTTTTGCTACTCCCCATCAAGGTGTCGAGCCATCTAGTGAGCTTCCAAGAACTGACGGGTTCTACTATGATGGCTGGACGAGCTTGCTCTAGCTTCACAATAGTCCACAGGAACTAGTCTAGTGGGGCAGCAAAAGTGCAAAATGCCCCCTCCCTGTTGCCAATGCCAAACTGAGCCCAAATCCCATTATATTTTGAATGGATGTGGAGTGCGTGACGGATTTTTAACAAGGACCGATCAACACTTAAGGCTTCCCATGCTTTCGTGACGACCCATCAGTCCCTGGAAAAGGGGAAGTTCAAGGATAGTTCACATCATTTATTCTTTTTCAGCAGTTTGCCTACCGACTCAAGCTTTCGTCATGAGATTTCCTGCTGCCTCTTCCCCGTCCTTTTTTCCCATGTGAACACGCAAAGCTGGGCCAACGAAGCGAATATCATGCGATGCTTCCTCTAATCGAGTTGCTCAATGTGTGTAAGCCGCTGTGGAAGAAGTCGAACCAAGTCATCGTCGTCAAGTCGTATCGTTCATGTTTGTATCTCATGGAATCGCTGAAGTCCGGAGATTTCCCACGAATGGCAATACCAACTGATAGATACGAGCTCACACACTGATTCGTGACCACATCCTGAGATTTCTGCTATTCCCCACGAAAGAGACATCAACAATGCGCGACCCTATATTTAGCGCAGTACGGAGGCTCGCGTTCGCGACGACTTTCTCACGATTATCGAGCATAATCCGTTCAGCCTCATAATGATGCCTGCGAGATAGGGTGCGGATAGAGCGAAGTGTCGCTCAAAATGCTCCCGAACAGCCTTGGAATTCGCACCACAGATCACTGAGGTTGCCCATCATTATAAGAAGTGAAAAGGAAAGGTCACCGTTAAGGTGCACGTGTGCAACTTTGTCTACAACACTCTATGCTCCTCCCGATTTCTTGAGTCAGTACATTCCTTTCTGAAATAGAAGATACAGAGATCAAATCAAGGTACCAAGAAGATGAAGAAGATACGAATAAGGCTTCTAGGGCTAGGGGTACTCCAAGGAACAAAAGTGATTAGTGACTAGCGAAACTACTGAAAAGATTTCATTCAGAAGGAAAACACCCATCGGAAAACAAATAAATCGAGAGGGCAAACGAGTACTCGCTTTTCATCGAGCAAAGTTCCACCTTTTACAGGAATTACACTCATTATCCCTAAGACGGAGTAGGCGTGGCATTCGAACATGGCACAGGGTGGATTACTCATGAGATATTTCAAATCCTGAAAACTGTCATCTTGTTCTGTGATGGACAGAGGCATAATTACAACTGTCCCAAAATTAAAACATCCCACAAAAACTTAGCCGCTAACACTTCCAATTCAAGTACGCAGCCACGCCTACCGCAACTCAGGGATTTTGAATACCTCGACAGACTGTCCTAGGAGGTGCACACGCCTTCAAAAAGCGTCCAAAAAATCTTCCCCAACAAGTGCTCTCAAACCTCTGGATAAGCGTTGTTGAACTTTTGTGCTTTATTAGGCCATCGCGCCTTTGCCTTCGGTGCCTTTCAGACTATGAGTCATCAACGTCCCTTGAATCCCTATAATTTACAAGTGTAAAGGGCTCTACCACACTAAACAACGTCGACCACGGCAGCGTCCCTTATCAGCCTCTATCACTTACTGTCACCTTCTTTCGCCCACGATAGGTGTCCCCATCTCACTCTCTGAATCACTTCCTGGAAACAAAAGCCTAGCT
>MU915828.1:0-13596 GCA_036418165.1 Cooperia oncophora
GCGAATGTCCCTCACGATTCCCTTCAGAACTGACCAGCCAAAACACTGTCTCTTACTTAGGCTGAGACCCCAGTTCCTTGGATAGGCCACGTCATATTCCTGATAGCCTGCGATTCTGAACGGAGGCAGTAAAGTGCATGCCGCATCCCGAAAATCGATTGATCACTGAGGAAGGTTTGTGTCACTGTGAAAAAGTAATATCACCACAACTGTTTGCTTTTCAACAATCCTGCTGGATCATTGCATCGGCTTTCCACCCCCTTCCATATTTACACAGTTGAACCTCTCCATTTACTAAGCTGTGAAAAATGCCGTTATAAAATCTCAAAGTTCAATAATCAGGACGCCTGGGCAGCAAAATGGCTCGTTGCCGCAGCTGCGGACTAGGATTCCCCCTCTGCTGATTTAGCCCGAGGATCCGGAGTCCGAATATCCATCCATTCTTCAAGGCTCTCTAATCGGTGGCAACTGTGTTCATGAGGTATGTACGGTACGTTGAAGTCGCCTCCCCATGAAATACATTATATGCAACGGTCTGACTGGAAATGCATGCGTCATTCGTTTTGTGGGACGGGACCCTAGTGTGTTATAGTCTCCGGCGTCTTTCAGCTCATCCTCGTATGCGAAAATTGAGTAACCCCTTCCCTTGAAAGCTGGGAAAGGGCACCTGCAGTGAGGAGCTACCGTACCCAGACTCAAATGGATTGCATCAAGCTGCAACATTCAGGGTACAGCATCCTGTGCGGACGCAGGTCGTACCTGGCCGCTGGGGAGGCCGGAGGGGGGGGGTCGTACGTAGAGTCGGTAAGCACCAAACAGCACAAAAAGGCCATCGCAATGTTTGATGGAGCGGGCGGAAAGCCGGATCCGGATGAGGAACACAATAAAATATTAAAACCATTAACTAACACTATCTGTGAACATGAATTCGTAAGTACGTGATTTGTATGAGTACATACGTGCAGCTCCGTATACAAATCCTATCCGCAGCCTCATCGTGGCGTGGGGGTGAACGGTTTTGGACTGTTCCAAAAACGTACCAATGCGGAGGGTGCCACGTCAGAGCCTGGCGAGCTACGCGTGGTTAATTTTCTTCTCGCCGAAAACAGTAACAACTATGGGCCTCATTCCCCTGAAGCTGAGGGAACCACCGACAGGGCGACGTCGGCTGGGACCGCTCGGGCGAGGCTGCTAAAATCACAGGGCCAACGGAGATTTAAGTCGCCCAGGACTAGGATGACGATCTGTACTTTCAACGCACGGACGCTTGCATCGGAAGCTCACATCGAAGATCTGATGTTGCAAGCCAGGAAGATCAAGTACGACGTCATCGGACTGACCGAGACGAGGAGGCATCGCCCGCTACACGCCGTATACGAGACTGGAGAAGAACTGTTCCTCGGAACATGCGACAGCAGAGGCGTTGGCGGTGTGGGCGTCCTCGTCAACACGCACTTGGCCATGAACATCGATTCGTACGAAAATCTGACGACCCGAATCGGACGTTTGCGATTGAGAAGATGTGGTTCAACTCCAGCTTTGACAATCTTCGTCGCCTACGCACCAACATCAAGCTACGACGAGGATGAGCTCGAAGCGTTCTATATGGAATTGGAGAAGTTCTACAAGGAAGATCATACCTTCTTCAAGGTCATCGTCGGTGATTTCAACGCTAAGATCGGACCAAGAAGAACGGCTGAAGAACTTCACATCGGAACTCACGGAACGGAGTGGAATGAGCAGGGTGAAAGGCTGTCTGAGTTTATCATGTCGACCCATACCATCCATGGTAACTCGCAGTTCCAGAAGCCCTACTCTCTACGCTGGACATGGGAGTCTCCTGGTGGACAATTCCATAACGAGATCGACCACATCATCTGCAATCGAAGGTTTTGCCTGACCGATGTCGCTGTTGTCCCTAAGTTCTACACGGGATCCGACCATCGCCTCCTTCGCGCAAGATTCCGCTTTTCGATGCGAGGAGAGAGAGCCGCAAAGTTCAAGAAGCGAAGCCCCAAGACCACCATCAACTGGGATCACTTCACTTCTCTCGCTGGGCTCTGGGAGGATTCTGTCATCGACAACATCGACGAGGAATACGAACGGCTTGTTGCACATCTTCACGACTGCGCCAAGAAGTCAGAGGGTTCCAAGATTACCAAGAAGCGTCTATCTCTGGAAACTCTCGAGCTGATTCGCCAACGTGGAGCCGCACGAGCCGCAGGCAATTACCAGCTGACGTCTGAGCTTGCGAAGCTATGCAGAGGAGCGATAAAGGAAGACCTCAAGGAGAGAAGAGCAGCAGTACTGGTGGAAGCCGCAGAGGCTGGGAAGAGCATACGCAACGCCCGCCGCGACTTCGCCAACTGTAAGACCAAGATGACCGCCCTCCGACGTCCGGATGGAACAATCACCGCATCCAGAAGGGCAATGGAGAAGGTCATCCACGACTTCTACTCGGATCTCTTTGACAGCCACGTCCACCTGCAACCATACCGCTTGGAGCAGGATGGATATGTCGTTCCTGCAGTTCTCTCTTCCGAAGTCCGACACGCCATCTCGTCGGTGAAGAATCGTACGGCACCCGGTCCCGACAGGATCAGACCCGAACATCTGAAGAATCTTCCGCCAGTTCTCGTCAAAACTCTGGCTCGACTCTTCACGCGCTACCTGTCGGAATGCAAGGTACCCCGGAAAACCAGCAAGACTGTGTTGCTGTACAAGAAGGGAGACCTGTACGACATTGGCAATTATCGCCCAATCTGCCTGCTGTCTGTAGTCTACAAACTCTTCACACGAGTCATCCTGAACAGGATTGGCAGAACACTAGACGAAGGACAGCCATGCGAGCAAGCAGGGTTTCGAAGAGGATTCAGCACGATCGATCACATCCACACGGTAACGAAGCTCATCGAAGTATCGCGAGAGTACAAGATGCCGCTATGTCTCACGTTCATCGACTTGAAGAAAGCCTTCGACTCCGTTGAGACAGAAGCGGTTATCGAAGCCCTGGGCAACCAGGGTATTCCTACTCAGTACATCAGGATTCTTCGTGAGCTCTACAGCAACTTCACGACCAAGATTCACCATTCTACAAGGAGATCATCATTGATGTGAAGAGAGGGGTCCGACAGGGCGACACCATCTCGCCCAAGCTCTTCAGCGCCTCTCTCGAGAACGTCATGCGTCAACTGGAATGGGAAGACATGGGAGTGAAGATCGACGGTCGGCAACTACACCATCTCCGCTTTGCTGACGACATCGTTTTGATAACACCAAACATCGAGCAAGCGGAACGAATGCTGGCTGAATTCGACTGCGCGTGTGGAAAAATCGGTCTACGGCTGAATCTAACGAAGACGATGTTCATGAGAAACGGATTGGTTCTGATGCCCCATTCACGCTCAACGGAACGACCATCTCTGAATGCTCTAGCTATGTGTACCTAGGTCGTGAAATCAATATGATGAATGACCTAGCTCCAGAGCTGAGCAGGAGGAAGCGAGCGGCTTGGGGAGCCTTCAAGAACATCGAGGGAGTAGCGAAGAAGACGACCAAGCTCCGTGCCCACCTCTTCGATTCCGCGGTCCTTCCTGCCTTGACGTACGCCTCAGAGACTTGGACTCTACGAAAGCAGGATGAGCATGCGGTCGGCGTTATTCAACGCGCCATCGAAAGGGCGATGCTCGGAGTTTCCCGCTACACGCAAGTGAGAGAGGGAATCCGGAGCTCCGCACTCCGCCAACGATCGAAGATCAGAGACGCCGCCGCATTTGCCAAGGTTTCGAAGATCAGGTGGGCCGGACACGTCATGCGTTTCGAGGACGACCGCTGGACCAGAGCAGTCACCGACTGGATTCCACGGGATGTCAAGCGAACGCCTGGACGACCGCCTATGCGATGGTCAGACTTCTTCGTGAAAGCTCTGAACGAACGGTATGAAGTTCATCGTGTCCCTCGAGCTGAGAGAGTTCATTGGGCAACTCTTGCACGTTGCAGGGACGAATGGAGACGTTACTGGCGCCCGCTCGAGGAACTCGATGATCAACGGGAGCACAGGTGATACAGGTGATACATACGTGCAGCCGTACCTACCATAGCGGTTATTGGCAAGATGCCTACGGGAAACTCGTCCAAAATTGCTTTCTCGAGTCATTAAGAACGAAGGCTTTCTTCGCAGTTTTTGACCGTTTCACTTCGTTTTTCGCCATTTCCGCGCCCTGCTAGCATTTCAGGCCGAGCTCCAATTGATCATGCCAACTGCCTTTAAACTTGCCGTCGGGACAAAGCCGCTCCATGACGTACATGAAAAAGGAAAAATCGTCAAAGGCGAAAAGGCAAATACGGCCCCCTTCCTCCAGCGACCAAAGACTCCCCACTGTGGTCCCAAAGTGATCGCTAGAGCCCCCTTCGTCATTCTCCGTCCTAGCTACCTACCATTCACTAATTTCCCCGACCTTCCCATTTTGAGAGTTTTTCACGGAGATTTATCCACTTTTTCCAAAGAAGCTGTCATAAAGGGAGAGAAAACGAGGGCTATATAGCGCCCGAAACAGAAAAATGGGCTTAAAAAAACCCCTTGCTGGGATCTCCGGAGTGACGTGCCTGTCTTATTGGGGAGGAAAATGTTCCGGTGTGGATTTTACTTCCGAAGCCACCCCACCCATCGCGATACTACATATACCTTGTACCCACGGGTCAAGAGCTTTAAGCGTTCAAGTCAACTTTTTGATTTTTCGTTCATTTTGGATTCCTGCTGCACCTGTGCTCACTTCACTTAACTTCAGGGTCCATGGGGAGTCAAGTAGTAACGGATGTATAGCCGGTCAGAATTTCACGCTGACGGAAGTAATTGAGACGTGGATCTACCAGCAAGGCTTTCCAGTTCTTCATGTGAAAAAACGGAACGATGGAAAAGTTCAAGTCACACAGGAGATCTACAGGGTAAGAGCGTGCGATTAAGATCTTTTTACTTTTTCAAAAGCATTTTTTTCAATTATGACCCGCTCATGATCGCTCTTTTCTTTCACTTTGCTTGTTATCCTTCTGATTCATTCCTCAACAACTACACCATTCAGCTGTGATGAACTCACCAAGTGATCGTAGGCCTTCTCCAGTGAGCCACATTGCCAGTAAGAAAATGAGCCTCTACCGTACTGTCTTCTCTTTCCTACCGTTAGTTCCCTCCATAGGGGAGAGGCAACGGTGGGATACCTGTTCTTGTGAGACGTTCCTTCTTGTTCCGATCCCACGAATCATCTATCGTGGTGAAGCCGCCCCTTCATTTGCTCCAGGCTACTGGTAGTCTCTTGCCCTGTAGCTCGAACTCCAGTGCCTTCCTTATCGAATATCAGGCTTTCTCATCCAGTGTCCGCATCATCGCAGGCTCTGTTCTCGCGCCTTCAGCAGCATTGGAACAGTCAACCATCCTTACCCGTGAGGTCATGAAGTCCATCATAGGAAGAGCATAGTGCGTTCTCGAAAACACTGAACACACCGAATAAATTCGTGGAACACCGCGGCGACTGAAGAATACTTCCCACCTCACAAGTGGCCCTGAGTATCATGATATTGCTGCTATGTTACAAGTATTACATTTTACAGCACATTCCTGGTCATAAAGCAGAAGTGGAGTGCAGTGGAAAATCCCACTTTTCCTTCGAGATCCGATAACTTTGAAACCAACAGTGCAGTGGTTGGTGGAGAACGACACAGGTGAGCGACATTACCATATGTTTTTCAGCTTACATTCTTACATCTATTCCAAAAGAATTCGTTCTCAAAACATTGAATGCCGCGTGCATTGTCTGCAATGCACACTTGCACGCTTTTGAGAAGTTTTTTTTCACCGAGTGCAGCAGTTGCGTTCTAGTGGGGACCCTTGTGGTGCGCATACAGGGAACGCGGTCGGTCGACCGCACGTTACACGAGATTGTTGATTCGACGGGCCAGCAGGGTATATATTCGAATCCTCCAGGGATCATATCTAGCCGCTTGTGAGAGGGGGTAATATTATATTCGACCTGGAGAAATTTTTCTGACTGCTGTTTTCCCGTTCATGCGCACTATGTAGCTGATATTGTCACAGTGATTCGGGGCGGTCTCAGAAGTCAAGGCCACAGGGGCATTTTCTGCCACTGGTCGCTTCTTCCTTAGTGGATTACCAACCCACCAGCATTGATGCAAACGGCAGCAAGCTCCACCCCCTCCAATACCGCCGCAACACCTCCTTCGTCAAAAAAAACTTGAAGAAGGTTACGTTCAAATAGCAGAGTGCGCACAGGACAAAAGAGTAGAATAATTTATCAACCAGAACAACCTCAAAGTTGGGTAATAAAACAAACACTTCGTAAGTAATAACGACGCGAACACAACAGAAATACACGAATGATAATAAAATAAAGACAAGTGGGTACATCTCCCTCCTTTCTATATGCCCTGGAGTCATCATCGAATGTAGTCGTGATCGTGAGCGATTTGCAGAGTTGACCACAAAGCAGCTTTCAGAGGAAACACTCGGCGAGATGAATGGGGCTAGGCTCATTTTTGGTCTGAAATAGGTTCGTTCCCGCCAACGACGGTTTCTGCGACGGACCTTGCCTACAGTAACCTGTGTTGGGGCGCACTTTTGCGTCCTTGCGTTCGCGCATTCATACTTGATCGCGTAATTGCGACAAAACTACTTTTTTCGATAGGTAATAGGAAATATTGGCACATTCGCTCGTACATACACACATTAATATGACTGGTGCCAGCCGGAGCGTGTCAGCGGAGTCTAGGTTTTGGCGCAGCATCAGCTCGTTTCCATTGATCTTTACCGCTCCTGGCTTCCAATGAGCGGTTGAAATGGGGCTAGGGAAAAAAAAACCCGGTCGTAGCTGACGTGCCCCTGATGACTTCAGCAATATCGACTGTGAATGTTAAGACCAATATCAAGAGTAGATTAATGGTCGTCATAGTTTACGTTTCAAAGCAAGCGTTCAGCAGTGATTGATCTGGGTACTGACGTCGTGCTGGACCGAGATGGACGAAGTTTTGTACGGGTAAGATACGATACGGACTTATACCTCGACATCACGGCACGACTTCATGCTGATGCCAATTGCATTCCAGTCGCCGCAAGGTACGCTAGCAGCTGGAGCTGGAAAAGTGTTCAGATCCTTTTATTTTAGGACACGTCTCATGGATGACTCGTTTACTATGGCAGAGATTGGCAACCTCTCTTATGGACATGCCCTGAACATTTCCGTCTATCTCAGGAAAGAGGTGAATCGCGCTTCTCGAAATTGCATGATAAAGACGCCAGCTCTTATCGGCTGAGATCGATGATTGGGTTGAGTTCACGAGCTTTTCGCCCTGGCACAACCTGTGACCCACAATCTCTCACAGTGCGCTTGAATTTAGCGCTTTTGGCACTTTCCTCTTCTCTACTCTTCCACGCGCTCACCATCAGTGTCTCGGTTCTTCACATGGTCGCTCAGTGCTCAAAATCGACTGCAAAGAAATGCTTCGCTCGGGAATTTGCGACTGTTTATTCTGCTATTTTGCCCCATATTGAAGCATCTATGTTTCCTTTTTTTGAAATGCACCACCTGTATATGCACATATCGAGGATCGCTCCTAGAACAGGTCCGGGTGCGCCAACGCCTGCAGTGATCGCCGTCGCAAATGACCTCCTACAATCAACATTGATCGCGCGGCAAATAACTGCACTGCCCATGTTCGATGGGCCTCCCGGTATTCTCGCTTCTTGCTCGGCTCTGGACCCCCTTCATGCTCTTGTGGCGACGGCCCTGCAGGGTTTTAGCCCTTAGAACCACGTGGGAGTATATTTTTCTTGATGATGTTTATATTTGCACCCATAAAGAAGCCTATCGATATAGTTCATCGACCAGGAAAACCCCCTTCCAAGGGAAGCAAGTAAGTCCATTTTCAGTTGTACTTAGTTTGTAAGTTAGAGTTGTGAATTTAACTAACAGTATTACATTAAAGTTGTTAGTTCACTTAGTTGATTATGTTCGTAAGAGGTCGAAGCCTCAGATACGTATTGCCTTTTTTACGCCATTATAGAGAGTGGGCCCCTTTAACGAGAGGATCCGCATTATAGTGCCACTTGCAGGGCATATCTAGAGAATGATTTTTTGGTTTATCATGAAAGTGCCGTAATGTGTCATGTGAACCAGTGAGCAACTACTGTGCTAGTTTCTGCTCTATCGAAATTGAAAAGTTTTCAAAGTTCTATCTATTGCAGAGAGCATATCCACCAGTGAAGATGCTACACGCTCATCTGGACTTTCTCGTCTCTCGTCTTACAGGTCATCCACAGTTCCGGGTATTTCAGGTGCTTTGTACCCCTTCATGCAGTTCTTTCAGAGCTTGGCTTGAGGGTGCGTTCAAACTTTGCGATGACGCGCCTCGCAACGCATCTACGACCCTAAACGGGTATCAATCGGTGCCGACTGCTGGTGTTTTGGGGATGTTTAGGAGAAGAAATAGCAGCGCTACTGCTTTGCGACCGCATTGCACGGTTTTATTTTATGTGACGCCTAATCGCACTGTATGGCACACAAAATTTTCGTAGTCTGAGAAATAGCTGCTTCCGTATGCCGTTCTCCTTGGTTTACTTTCCTAGTTTAAAGATAATTTAATTGTAAGTTGTACCCGTTAAGATAATTCTAATTGTAAGTTATACCCCCTGCGGCATAACCCGCGTCGTATAAGTTTCATCACATTGACTCAGAGGTGTGCAGCGAGCTTCACGCGGGCTTCAAAGCTGGGGACCTTGCTTCTACGACGGTCTCTGTTACGGTACCAAACTGTGAAATCTGGGTGTTGTCTGATACCCTCCAGTTCTTCTTTACTTTCTCAAAACAGCAGTCGGCGTCCATCGATACCCATCCATGGCATTTGAGCGCTATTGCAACGGGCAGCGTCGACGCGCATCATCGAAGTCCGAACGCAGCTTAAGACCAAAATTTAGCACCTATTAAGATTTCGCGAGTGCTTTTTCACATGAAAGGTATTATTATTCTGTCCAGAAGTCCCTTACAGAGTTTTTTTTGAAAGATCCGCATTTTGAAGGACTTCATCATAACGATTTTGGAACCGTTATTCGAATATTTTCGGCAAAATCCTGTCTCAAATGAAGAAGTGAAACTGCACGAAGAGTAAGCTATTGCCTCTATACAGCCCTATCATAAACTTGTAATCTCAGTTGAATGAAGGCTACTCAGTGATCTGCGAGGTACGGTATTCTTTCGTGTTTGTCTGAATGGCTACCCGACATGCATTTCATATTCGCAAGCTCTCATGGAGAAACTGAGGATATCCTGTGCTAATGCGAGGCTAAGCAATCAAACATGCAATGCGTAAGTGTAAAGTAAAAGAGTAAACAGCGCTGGCGTCAAAGCTGGAGTCCTTTGTGAGAAACTGGTGGTGTTCGGCTTGGGAGGAGCATTTTACGTTCTTCCCATCGCTAGATTATGTCAACTAGACGACCAGCGACCAGCAGCGTTCCGAGCGTCCGTCAGCGTCAGCGGGAAAGTATAGATATTAATCTAGCGAAGGGCAGCGTCTGACAGCGTCCCCAGGCGTCCACCAGCGTTGACGTTAGCGTCTCTAGGCTGCTGGTAGTGTGTGAGCAAAAAGGAGGGATGAGACCGCTGGTTCGAACGTCATGAATCGTGGCGTATGCAACCGCACCGTATGCCACACAATACCGTACTCCTGGACATTGGTGGCGCCAGATCGATATCCATAATTCCCTAGTACCTGTAGACTCTGACGGCCGCTGGTAGTCGCTTATGGACGCTGCAGGCAAGTATGAACGCAGCCTAACAGGTCTCGTCTGGTGAAACCTGCAAACCCTTTTAAAGCTGCGAAAAGTTGCAGGAGAGTCCTATAGCAACCTGTCTTCACAAGGTGGGTTGTACAAGCCTCGGTGTGCACCACGTGGTGCCCTACCCTACCAAGCCGAACTGCGCCAAGCACTCTATTTTTACTAACAGCACGTACATTTTGCAAATGACAAAAGTGCTATCAATAGGATCCCGCCGTACCTCCGTCAACCAATCTATGCGACAGCTGTGATGTATGGAAGTGACGATTTGTTCGAGTTTTTGCACAGAAAATGGGAAATCGAAGTCTATCAGACAGAACGCGAGCGAATTTGGATTGCTATGGGAGCCAGTAAGAAGAAGGAACATATTCACAGGTAGTTTTAGATCTTGAGACTTTATCGGCGAAATATTAGGCTGGAGACAAACTGTACACCCCACCCCCCTCGCCGTTGTGAGTAGAGATCCTTGGCAAGGTGAAAGGTTCTGCAGCTGCCGCAGCGGTCCGATTGGCTGAAGGCTGGGGGCACCCATGTGTCTTTTTGACATTGCTGCCGCACGCTCAACCATGGCAAAACGAACTTATTGTCTGCGTCCTCTCCTTCTAGTTGTTCTCTACAGCTGAGGGCGTGTTTCGCTGCGAGACCTCGGGATTGACACAAGTGCTGCACATTAAGGGTAGCGAAGTGTGGAGAAGGTCCAACCACTAATCCTTCTTTCGGGTTCCCATACCCACAAGTTTGGCAGACGGGATTTCACTGAGAGACATATTTGGCGCCTGGAGGAGCAGGATCCCAACTAGAATTTTGCAGGATTTCAAATTATTAGTTTTCATTAAAATAATGTGATGGATGTTGATGAGCAGTACGTGGTCCTTAATTTACACTTTTTTGTTTTCAGAATTTTCGACGACCTATTTTTCAACAGCGCTCCGAGCGACTTGCGACCAATGTGTGCTGGTTACGTCAGGTATATCCCGGCTTTTTTCTTCAATATGTCTTTAGCTCAGGAGGGGCATCATTCGCTATGACGTGACCTGTAAACCCTTGTGAAGCTGCGAATGCAAGTCTTGCATAGGCCCTGCCGCATTATTTGGGTTATTGCGATTCCGAACGTCGTACAATACTCACCGAATCCCAGAAGGGAGTGATTAACGATAAACTTTTATACTTATGCTTATTAAGTACACATTTAGCTACAACCATCCCCTCAATCACTTCACTTCTTACGTGCTGGAGAATCTCGATCGGATCACAAAAGCGTAAGTTTTTGACTAGGAATCGACAAAACCTGTCAAATCAAAGGTTTGGTGCTGCTTAAATCAACTTTATGTCATTCTCTGTTACATACGTTCCATGCCATAGGGCTAAAAGGAGTGTTACACACAAGCTCGGCAACGGCTGCGTTTTTCCATGCCAAATCTCCTTTCTTACAGACTGTATGCTGACTTTAGTACCTAGAGGCAAGTGACCATAATCCTCATTCGCCGTAAAAAACGGTGTAACGCTGCATCGCCCCACCCCAACTTCACAGGCTTAAGTACCTAATATATTCTGAAGAGCTTTGCCCATAAGGGTAATCCGATGCCTCGATCACGAGTATGACATTTGTTCTCGACGGCGCCAATTTGGCGTCACTACTTCCCTCGAAAAAGTTCCCAGGGGACAAAACTTCAGCGATTTCGGTGATACAAGGTTTCGGCCCCGGAGCCTGTAGGTAAATTCAGGCCAAAGAGATACGTGTTCCTGTGGAGGGTCGAACTACCTCTGGAAGGGAAGTTCCAGCCAAATCTGACTCCAGAAAAGAAACGCGCAAAATCTGGCCTATTCCCGGAAAATTGGATAGTGATAGTCCAACGGTGCCAAAAAACCATGAAAAGATCACTCTGGCGAAAAGATCACTGGTAACGAAAGATTCCGAGAAACAACGTAAGGAGTCGAAAAAAACGTCTTTCGCAGGACAAAAGTATTGCCATTATTGATGAAGTACCTGCTTCGTGTGTGAATGAGGAGAAAGATATTAGGCCGCGCCAAAAGCGAGGCATGCTGACACGCCCCCCACTAACCTCGGTTAACGACTGTACACACGTCTGTCTCTGCTTCTTTCTAAATCCACGCAGTCGTTGCCACGATCGAAACTACGCACTCGGAAGCCTCCCCTCCGCCCCTCTCGCTCTCAAATATGTACTAAATTTAGCAACTTTTTTTCCACCACATTACTTGAGAGGAAGAGAATTAGATCTGAGAACTTTATCGGCGGAAATATTCAGGTTGGAGACAAACTGTACACCCCACCCCCCTCGCCGTTGTGAGTAGAGATCCTTGGCAAGGTGAAAGGTTCTGCAGCTGCCGCAGCGGTCCGATTGGCTGAAGGCTGGGGGCACCCATGTGTCTTTTTGACATTGCTGCCGCACGCTCAACCATGGCAAAACGAACTTATTGTCTGCGTCCTCTCCTTCTAGTTGTTCTCTACAGCTGAGGGCGTGTTTCGCTGCGAGACCTCGGGATTGACACAAGTGCTGCACATTAAGGGTAGCGAAGTGTGGAGAAGGTCCAACCACTAATCCTTCTTTCGGGTTCCCATACCCACAAGTTTGGCAGACGGGATTTCACTGAGAGACATATTTGGCGCCTGGAGAGCAGGATCCCAACTAGAATTTTGCAGGATTTCAAATTATTAGTTTTCATTAAAATAATGTGATGGATGTTGATGAGCAGTACGTGGTCCTTAATTTACACTTTTTTGTTTTCAGAATTTTCGACGACCTATTTTTCAACAGCGCTCCGAGCGACTTGCGACCAATGTGTGCTGGTTACGTCAGGTATATCCCGGGCTTTTTTCTTCAATATGTCTTTAGCTCAGGAGAGGCATCACCTTCGCTATGACGTGACCTGTAAACCCTTGTGAAGCTGCGAATGCAAGTCTTGCATAGGCCCTGCCGCATTATTTGAGGTTATTGCGATTCCGAACGTCGTACAATACTCACCGAATCCCAAAAGGGAGTGATTAACGATAAACTTTTATACTTTACATTTAGCTACAACCATCCCCTGAATCACTTCACTTCTTACGTGCTGGAGAATCTCGATCGGATCACAAAAGCGTAAGTTTTTGACTAGGAATCGACAAAACCTGTCAAATCAAAGGTTTGGTGCTGCTTAAATCAACTTTATGTCATTCTCTGTTACATACGTTCCATGCCATAGGGCTAAAAGGAGTGTTACACACAAGCTCGGCAACGGCTGCGTTTTTCCATGCCAAATCTCCTTTCTTACAGACTGTATGCTGACTTTAGTACCATAGAGCAGTGACCATAATCCTCATTCGCCGTAAAAAACGGTGTAATGCTGCATCGCCCCACCCCAACTTCACAGGCTTAAGTACCTAATATATTCTGAAGAGCTTTGCCCATAAGGGTAATCCGATGCCTCGATCACGAGTATGACATTTGTTCTCGACGGCGCCAATTTGGCGCGCCCACCACTTTCCTCGAAAAATGGGTCTGAACTTGCATACTAGGGTTATTCGGTACCCTGATCACGAAAATGACATTCTTTCATTGCTCTGGCGCCATTTGGCGCCATAAGGCGCCGATGCACATCCTTCATTCATTAATAACTAAGAAATGCATAATAGGTTTGTTCCTCTGGGACCAGGGTCAGCATTAGTAGGGCCCAGATAATCATACTGTCCTCCACTAGCGCCAGCGCCAGAAAGGACTGTCACATATGTAATCGGAAGGTCAAGTTACTCCCATGTA
>MU915831.1:0-13709 GCA_036418165.1 Cooperia oncophora
GCGAGTGTGGAAAGTATGCGAGGGTCTCCTGATGCAAGAACGGCATCGGGGAGCAATCAGGCTAGTCCGCAAGTCTGGCAACGTTTTCGAGGTTCGTTTTTCAACGTTAAATGTCGGGACCTTGACGCTCATATGAGCTGGTAGAAGCACTAGAGCACAGAAAGATCGATCTTTGCGCAGTGAGACAAGATAATCTGGTTGTCAGTCAAAAGAACTTGGTCGTAGCTTTGAAGCTGTTCTCTGTGGTGGATCGAGCACTAAAAGTGGTGACGAAGTATTGATGGTTCCCTTAGCTTTATCCTTCTAATCTTGTTCAGATATGTGATGACAGCTCCTGTATTCCAAACCTTTACTGATAACGTTTCGGGCCTAAGCCCTTCTCAGATCAGCACTGAAAACTAGCATCTGTACAACATAACACATTTGGATACTACACTGATGAACAAGGACAAGTGGATCCCGCCGGAAGAGATCGTCCTACGAATTGCAAAGTGGGACGGGAGGAGATGGCCAGCTTAAAAGGGAAATGGCGAATAAATGGGGAAGGGTTGCGAGGGATCTGAATAGGGAACTCTCTCTTCTTCTTATCGTTCTTGTCTAAGTGTTGTGGGTACGCTTCTTCGACCAACGCTTTCCAACGGTCCCTGTAAATAGAATCGGCTGCGGACAGGCCAGCAGCAGTCATGTCCATATTCAGGTTGTCTTTCCACCGCATTCTAGGTCGGCCTTTTGGACGTTTACCGGCGAAGACGATCTTATCAGCGGACTTCGATACAGCATCAGGAGGTCTTCGTTGAACGTGACCATACCAGCGGAGACGAGCTGCGGCAAGGGAGTTGACAATCGGGTGGACCTTCATCCTGTCTCGACTATTTCGTTACGGATTCGGTCGAGTCGCGTGTGTCCCAGACTCCATCGTAACATTCTCATCTCCATAACACCGTAGGCTCTTGTTTCCTCAGCAGTCATCTGTTTAGTCACGGCTTCATGGATGGCGACTGGCTTCACGACTGAAGTGTAGATCTTTGACTTCAGGCGTATTGGTATTCTCCTATCACAGAGAACGCCAGTAACAGATCTCCATTTGCTCCATGCAGCGTTGATTCTTGCAGTGGTGTCGGCCTTGGCATCTCCGTCCGCGGCAAGCGTAGATCCGAGATACGGGAACGGCTCTGGAGGGTGGCGTTCCATCGACTGCGATGGACGATGTTGTTGCGGTGGTGCATATACAGGGGGGGGGCAAAGAAAAGTCACTTTCCTTCACTGACTTTCGAGGCGCTATAAGTTACACTTTATTGAATTCTGATCGGACATTTTTACCACCATATTGAAGAGCATATTAAATACTATCATGACACTCCGCCACAGCCTTCTGGACGAGCGCCATCGAGAGATTCTGGCACGCGACCGCGATGTGGTGCCTGAGATCAGCGAGATAGTCGATTTCTCCGCCACCGTAGACCACCCTATTGAACTCCGCCCGAACCGGGTAATTGAGGGGATTCAGGTCAGGTGACCTACTTGGATATTCCATCTTCTTTAGGTACTCAGCCCCCTTCCATTCCAAGTAGGCGAGAGTTTCTCCAACGCCCTTCGATTCCATGTGGTGGCACCCAATGCTGTAGCAGTACAAAGTTTCCAAGAAGGTACGGGCGACGACATGTGAGGAGGATATTCTTCACGAGTTGCTCGATGTAACCGCCAGCGCTCACCTTCAGTCCGGGGTCCACGAAGAAAATATTGGTCTTTCCATTCCAGGTACGTCCGGTCCATACCATCAACCCGCGCCTTGGCGACTGTGGTGAAGATGATGTCCTAGACCGTGGCGACGTTGTCGGAGCTGCTCGATGTTGGAGGTCATCCAGATCGAGAGTACTGGTCTCCAGGTAGCTATCCATGAATTCCAAAGGTCTTCTCCAGTCAGGCTGCGACTGGAGATGACTTCATATTTTGGTGTACATGAAGGTGATGGGCGAGAGCCAGCTCCTGCTTATAGAGGAACATCTTGGGTATCTTCCGCCCTGGTACTCGTATCCACGTCCTCTGTCTGGGCAGCGAAAACTTTGCTGATATGTGACTCGGTCGAAGTGACTTCCCCCCACTGTATATTCCGTCTTGCTTGCTGCTTGCTTTAAACCTGAGTCCATGGCTAGCCAGCTCTCTCTTCCAGCGGTTGACGCGCCGCTTCTAATTTCCCCCTTGGGTCTGTCCCTCAGCAGTACCCAGCGTCAAAGGCGTCAGCATATCCCAGCGTCAAAGGCGGCTCTTTCCTGATGTTCCTCGTAGCGTAGTCCATACATAGAATGAACAACAGTGGCGAAAGAGCCGATCCCTGGTGAACACCGACAGCCACCCGGAATTGTGGAGTGTCTCCGACAGGTGTCCGGATAGAGGTTGTAGAGTTCAAGTAGGTCAGCTGGACTGCCTTAATGAGTGCTTCTGGAACTTGCTGATACCGAAGAGCTTCCCAAATGAGTTGACGCGGCACTCTGTCGAAGGCTTTCTCCAGATCCAGAAAAGCCAAATGAAGTGGCTTGTTCCATTCTCTAGCCTTTTCCATCAGACGGCGAACAACGTGGATGGCGTCTGTGGTCCCGTGTTCAGGTCGAAATCCGCACTGCATCCGACTGATGTTGACTATTTCCCTCAGCCTGGCGTCCAGCACACGTTCAAAAACTTTCAAAGTGTGGCACATTAGGCGAATCGGTCGGTAGTTGCTGCAGTTAGCGATATCTCCCTTCTTTTTATATATTGGCACAGTGACACTCTTTGACCAGTCCGTCGGGATCAGGCATTTGTTGAAAAGCTGCGTTAGGTAGGAGCGACCTCCGAAGTGCTTCCATACTTCAACGGGAATGTCATCTGGACCAGTGGCTTCCTGTTCTTCATCTTCTTGATGGCACCTTCAACCTCATCCTTGGTGATACGTGATCGGTGGTTTATTTGGAAGCGCCGGATGCGGATACTCGACGTTGCAGATTTCCTGAAAGTAATCTTGCCAGCGCTTCCTGATTTTCTCAAAGTCATACAGGAGCACTCCATTGCCAGATTTAATGAACGTCGTGGTGCTCGTGAAATCTTGCGTTGCTCTGGAGCGAGCTCTGGCAGTGCGGTAGATCTGCTTCTCTCCTTCTTTGGTATCCAGATCCGCGATAAGTGCTTCTGCCTTGTTCTTCATTTCACTAACAATTGTCTTCTGTGTCTCTGGTTTCTCGCTTGGCTTTGCGTACCTCATTCTGGTAGTCATTCTCAACATTTTCGGACGTGGCCTGATGGATTTTCATCGATAAATGGACCTTGATAGTTGGACTCAGCGTAGCAATCCTGTTTCATCTCAAAAGCCTTCCGGTGATTCGGAGATGAGAATGGCGATGACACTAATCGAAGTGTAGGAATGATAGGGATATGAATGCGCAGAATGGGAAGATCTGTGACTTCACGACTATTATTTATTACCCGTTCCTATCTAGATTCCTCGGCCATTACACTACCGACTTGCAAAATGGTCGAGGGATCTAAATAGGGAACGGATAGGGAATAATATTCGTAAAGTCACATTCCGCACATTCACATCCCTATCATTCCTATACTGCGATTAGCCTCGTCGCCATTGTCATCTCCTCTCTATTGTTCGTCGGCGGTGAACTTCGTTTAATCTCCTATGCTTCTCTTATCTTACGCTCAACCGGATCATCTACATTTCTGTGGAGAATAGTGGCGCGGAGGTAGGGCGGCATTCCCTGTCGGTGTCGGAGTGTGCGATGCATTGAGAATAGATTATCTGCGTAGTTTTGATGAGTACGCAAGGCTCACATGTTCATCCATTCCCTAGTGTGGCCTTCCTGTTTCTCCAACATAGAATTCTCCACGACCGAGGCACTCTACTATGTACATCACACAGATCATCTGACACACCTTCAATTCTTGACGAATTGTACAATTTTCCCTTTCGCACCGACTTTCATGTTGACGGGATGATGTGAAGATGCGATGTAGTGACAGAGGGAGCCGGAACCCCAAGTCGATTGGGGGCCCTAATCTTCATACGACGCGGTTGATGTCTATCGCGAACGGAGTCGGGATGAAGGGTAATACGAGGGGAGAACCGGAGGGTGATCGACAAGGCCTCCAACATCGAAGGTGTCCTGTTTTGTATCTGTTTTGCCGCAGTACTTGATTAACATTGGTCACTGTCTTGGCTGTTCACGGAAGTCAATCGGCATGACGTTGAGTCACGTGAAGAACAACATTCAGCTTTATGTACAGGTGGCAACCCTAAGCGCGAATAGGAATGTTATGGGATGCCCCCTTTTTGCACCACATGGTGCTGACTTCGCCATTCGATATTGTAAGTTTTGTTCAGAAATGGTAGGAAACTATCTTCCGATGATTCCTCGAATGTCAGTTGTAGTGATTAGCACGTTGAAATTTCCTTTCTCTAAATGTTTCTTGCAAGTCTGTTCGTGTGCTTCCGACGATGAAGATGCCATCAGTGTATCGTCCGAGGCATAAAACTCCTGACGATAGCGTTGAATCAATTCAATGCTATCCATGAAAACGATGGCGAGTAAGCAGCTAATCGGCTCCCCGTCCATGCTCATAAAACAGGTTGCGAAAACGAAAGACGTTTATCTCGATCACAACACGTAGGAGCTCCTCTATTTCGATGTTGAAAAGCTCCAGAGTTTGATGGTGCAAACGTAAGAGACGCACGCAGGCTTCCACAGCTCTCTTTGTACAGCGCAATAACATCAAAACCTTTGATACACTAATCTTGGCCTGTTGTTGAAATTGCACTGTCTTAGTTGCTTCAAAAATTGTCCACGTTTGAGGTGAACATACGACAGCAGCGGACACAGGATTCGTTGCAGGAGCAACAGACTCGGGCTGTTAGTCCTCCACATGATGCCACTATTGGTCTTGTTTTTATGGACGCTATATCCACGATATCATCGTTCTCGCTCATAACAAACTTATGATTCTTAACAGCTGGTAAAAGTTGGCATATTTGTGTGTTTCGGCATCAGTTGGGCGAGTGAAGGCTTATCCAGCTTTAGACTGAGAAATCTCCTGAGAACGTCTTCAAGATTCTTGCACTTGCGTTTGTTATGCACCGCAGTGACAGTCGTACAAGTAGAGCATCTTCGCACAGAGCAATGTCCTCGCGCGACCACAATAATCCACCACATTTGTTCCCAACTGAGAACGGCAGTTATCTCTCGAAGTCGATGGCTTTTCTCAATGTCTATCAACAGCTTGGCTGACCCGCACTACTGCGCGCATGGTTGAACCTATGGTAATGGTACTGATCGCTGACAGGATTTCTGTACTTGACCCCGAAACACTTGGCCCGATTACATTGTGTTTCTCGTGTTTAAAGAGCATTTGCGGTGGCGTTCACATTTCTAAGAAACACTCATCATCCGTTGGAAATAGGACAGCTTAGCGGTTGAAAGACTTTTGATGGTAATAACATCGACATCATAGTGAAATATCCTCACATCCTAGTACTTTCGTTAAGCAGCTTCCAGGGCTTTTGATTTTTGTCGAAACTCGAGAGCTTAGCGGTCGAATCAGTCCCAACCATATCACTAAGGGATAGAATAACTTGACTCACTAAGCCTCTGACCATTGTTTCTTGGGCACCGGTGCTGAAGTTCAGGCTGAGCAGAGTAAGGATGCGATCAGATACAACTCATCTCCATTCACCAATGTTCCTTAATCCCTTCTGATTGACTTGCTGGAAGAAGCTCCAAGTGCTGCTACTAAAACTCGTGCTATGAACTTCGGGGGCACCCTCTTTCAAAAGGTCCTCTGGTACCTTATCAGCTGTTATCACGTCCTGCCACCCACCAATAATGTTCCCATCCTGCCCCTATCTAACTTCTTGGAACCAACGTCCCATCGCTGCTGTGGCCGGTGTTATGAATTAGGTAACTCACTCTTTTTAAGGCTCCTTATGGTATCTTATCAGCTGTTATCACTTCCTGTCCACCCACCAATAATGTTCCCATCCTGCCCCTATCTTACTTCTTGGAACCAACGCTCTAGCCTTGCTGTGACGCGCGTTATGAAGTTGATGCCCCTCCCTTTCTAAGGCCCCTGTGGTATCTTATCAACTGTTATCACTTCCTGCCACCCACCAATAATTCCTGCCCGACCCCCTACATCACTTATGAATTTGAGCGCTTTATCGCTATTTTGAAGAAAGTTATGAATTTCCGGTCAAACACACATACAGACAGACAAACACACACACACCAACAGTCAAAGTCAGCGGATTACATATAGTAGGATATTGTCTGAGACTTGTCGTCTTCGATGTTCATCGTATACTCGAAGAAGCTTCAACTTAAGCGCGACCACTTTCGGCCATTACAAACTACTGAAAGTGGTGTAGCTGTTGTTGTGTCCCAGCGGTTCCTTAACACGATTGTGAAGTAATTTCTTTAGGCGACCGTTCAATAAAGAATGTTATCGCAATCGAGCAACGACTAAACCACATCTTCTCTGCTTATGCACCGCAGACTGGATGCCAAGTAATACATTATCGGCTCTGCTAAATGAGAAGACTGCCGAAGTACCACCACAAGGCGGTATTATTCTCGCTCGCGACTTGTATGGACACGTGGGTGCTGTGAAACGCTGGCTACGCTTGTCATGGTGGATGCGGTTACGGATCACGAAACGCCAGACGATGGGATCTTGAGTGTGCAGTGCATAATCGCGTCATACTGAATGCAAAGTTTTGTAGACGCCTTTCCCACCTCATCACCTTCTACAGTGGCACAAATAGACGTTCTGATTATCAGGCATGGCGATCAAGGACTCGCCACAGACGCTAAGGTCGTGCCGTACGAGACAGTTGCCCCACACCGCCCGCTGATCTGCACGCTGAAATTTACAGCTCAGATTGAAAGGGATCGAGCGATGCGGTCTTGAGAGGATCAAGGGTGGCGACTGAAAGAATGGGAGGCAACTGTGATCTCTCGCATCCGATTACTGAAGGTCACGACGGTCGGGTAGATCTGGGCAAGGCCCTTGGCCAATAATCCACTTCGCCTGCCCCGAACTCGGCACACCGAAGCCCGGACAGCGTAAATTTGATAGGCAGACCTGGCTTCAGACGGACAAGATCCAAGCGAATGCTTTCGAGAAGCAGAGGCTCTGTCATATGTGTCTCGGGAACAGATCGGCTGACAACTGGCTGAAACACTGGAACCGAAGAGTGCTGCAAAGAAGACCGTCGCTGTGGTGAAGCCGCTCACTTCGACGATGTCAGCAAAAAGCTGGAGACGCGCGACGGTGAGCGGCACCTGTACGGACTTGCCAAATCTCGTCATCGCCAAACCGAAGACATAGAGAAGTTCTTTGGCATAAACGACGAGAATGGCCATCTTCTGATGAACCGAAAGAGGGTATTGCAGCGATGGCGCGACCACTTCGAAAGTATCTCAAAGTGGAATTCACCCATCCAACTATCCCCTCTGCTGCGCCTACATGTGGTCCCGTTCGGGAAGATTGAAGTTGAAGAAACGAAGCGGCTCTGAAGAAGATGAAGGCAGGTAAAGCTACAGGCCCGGACGACTTAGCAGCGGACTTGTGGAAGTCACAGCACTGGTACTCCGCAGAATGGTTGACGAAAGCTTTTCAACCAGATCATCGCAGAGAAGAAGGTGCCCAAGGACTGGCAGCAAAGACACGCCATCGTTGTGATTACAATGGCGGGGTCGTACTTGACCTCGAGGGGGGGGTCGTAAGCGCAGGGCCCTTTCTGAAGTGAGGGTGCAGCGATACTCAGATGTCGTTCAGCTTCAATGATGAAAGACTTATCCATGTGAAGAACCCCTGAAGAGATGCACACAAGAGAGAAGCAACCAACCGAATTGGGGAAGAACTGGGGCGATGACAGGATACTATGGCTGCCCACAAGAACGTCATGAACTAATAAACATACGAAAGTACATTTCCGAGCCTTTTTGACCGCAGGAGCACATCTAGTTGCACGGATGGGGCCATTTTTAGAAGTTTCACCTTCCCAAGACCTCTGGGAGCCCTATGCATGGCGCAGCATTACGGAGCTGATGACTTTTGGCACACAATGAAGTATTTCCTGATCCTTTAGCTAGAACATATGCTATCAATACCAGAGTCTTTAAACGAACTGGAAGTGGTATGGCGTCGGATGGGTGGGTTTTGTGTCGTCCGGCAGGGGTTGCGTTGTGATCACAACGGGGATTTTTTCGAATAGCAGGCCTAGGGATAAAATGAAAGTCTTGCTGGAAAGTAGAAAGCTTCGAAATTCCGTCACTGCTTTTCGGTTTACAAATGGCCTTGGATGAAGATTGTTGTTGATTGATTGGCAGTTCAAAGCGTAGGTGATTGGCAGTTCAAAGCGTAAGCACTTGTAAGCAGGGCACGCCATTGCGTTGTGATCATTTCCTGAAAAATACGACCCCCCCTAATTCCATCTTCAAGTACGACCCCCTCCCCATGTTACCTCTTCCCTAGATTTTTCCAACCTCCTACCACTTTGTCTATTTTTCCCCAAAAAATTTCTGGTTTTTTTACAAAATTTTGCTGTCGAGTCGGCGGGGGGGGGGAACTACGTACGTCCAAGGCACGTCCAGGACGTCCAGCATCTGGGTGGTTAGCTACTGACATACTACGAGGAAGGGGCATGATGGAGGCTAGCCATCATCACCACAAGGACACCATGAATTTATAAATGGGAAAGGCCTTACGACTGACGATGAATAAACAGAGGAAAGTACATTTTGGGAATTTTCTGATTGCAGGAGCACATTTGCTTGCAATTGGGAAGCCCTATCTAGAAGTTACACCTTTCAAACACCTGCGTGAAAGCCCCATGCATGGCGCATTGCAGAGGTGATGCCAATTGGCGCCCAATGGCCTATTTCCTGACACCGCCCCTTTGGCGAAAAATGTGGTTTAGAAACATACAAAGTCTTCAGCCAACTGGAAGTTTTCATGGGCCTCCGGAGTGGTGATTTTTTTCGTGTCGGGGGGGATGGTTACGAAATGATCACAACGGGGAATTTTTTCGAATAGCAGGCCTAGGAAGAAAATTAAAGCCTTGCTGGAAAGTAGAAATCTTCAAGCTTCCGGCACAATTTTTTTTACGAAAGGCCGTGTATGAAGCTTGCCATGGACGTGCCAAGGTAGCGACTCGCGGTTCGCAAAAATGATCACAGACGGATCACAACGATGATCACAACGGGGAAAATCTCTGGAATCGGAACGTTTTTGAAATCGCTCAATTCAGGTGACAAGAGCCAACCTAGCTCTACTCATTCCCACTTACCCCTCTCCGATAGCTTCACTTTCAACGAAGTTATGGGTGTTCAAATGAGGGGTACTTTTCACGTGTTTGGCTTGAAATTGGCTCCAAACCGTAAAATAGCGCGCACCAATGAGCTTGTATGAGCGCGCTGACCGCGAACAGCCAAAATTCAAAAGTAATCCATAGTTCCGGTTCCCAGCTGGCCTGGTGAGTTTTTTTCTTATCCATTTGATTGTGAATTATTTTGATTGTTTGTTTTTGTTAAGTTTGATTTTGTTTTGTTGAGTTTGATTTTGTTGTGAGGAAATTGCTCAGGATTCAATTTCTACGGTTTCATAGGTAGCTTTTGCAATGGATTCTTTTCTAGATTTTGCGGATTAGTGGATTGGGATTTATCTAGACCAGATGAGGAGGGTTGGTGGGCGAAGTGTCTTGAAGTTTTTTGTGAGGAAGGAGGAAAAAGTTTCAGCAATATTTTTTTAGTTCTTGGCCTAGGAATAGTTCGATAGTGCCTAGTTCTATTTATTGTCATCTACATCGTCCCTTTTGAGCTTCTTTTCACTTGTACCGTGTATCACCGCTCTCTCCACTTCAACATGGGCCATGCGTTTACGACCCCCCCCTCCATCGCGGGCAAATACGACCCCCCCGTTGTGATGATCACAACGGGGAAAATCTCTGGAACCGGAACGTTTTTGAAATCGCTCAATTCAGGTGACAAGAGCCAACCTAGCTCTACTCATTCCCACTTACCCCTCTCCGATAGCTTCACTTTCAACGAAGTTATGGGTGTTCAAATGAGGGGTACTTTTCACGTGTTTGGCTTGAAATTGGCTCCAAACCGTAAAATAGCAGCCGCACGACAATGCGCCTTGTATGAGCGCGCTGACCGGCGGGAACAGGGAGCCAAAACTGTTCGAAAAAGGGTAGTATAGGTGCAAGTGTTTGCGGGCGGTTACGCACGAGAGCTGGCCGTGGGTGAGTGATGTGGTGGTTACGTCGTTCTTATGCCATGATTGATTGTTAATAGAGTGGTGTTTGATTGTTTGTTTTTGTTAAGTTTGATTTTGTTTTGTTTAGTTTGATTTTGTTGTGAGGAAATTGCTCAGGATTCAATTTCTACGGTTTCATAGGTAGCTTTTGCAATGGATTCTTTTCTAGATTTTGCGGATTAGTGGATTGGGATTTATCTGGACCAGATGAGGATGGTTGGTGGGCGAAGTGCTCTGAAGGGGGTTGTAGGTGGTTTTTCGTGAGGAAGGAGGAAAAAGTTTCCGCAATATTTTTTTTAGTTCTTGGCCTAGGAATAGTTCGATAGTGCCTAGTTCTATTTGTTGTCATCTACGTCGTCCCTTTTGAGCTTCTTTTCACTTGTGCCATGTATCACCGCTCTCTCCACTTCAACATGGGCCATGCGTTTACGACCCCCCCCCCTCCATCGCGGCAAATACGACCCCCCCCCGTTGTGATGATCACAACGGGGAAAATCTCTGGAACCGGAACGTTTTTGAAATCGCTCAATTCAGGTGATAAGAGCCAACCTAGCTCTACTCATTCCCACTTACCCCTCTCCGATAGCTTCACTTTCAACGAAGTTATGGGTGTTCAAATGAGGGGTACTTTTCACGTGTTTGGCTTGAAATTGGCTCCAAACCGTAAAATATTGGGGCGCGCAAGCTGCTAATGCGGCTTGTGGATGAGCGCGCTGGACCGCGGAAGCAGCCAAAATTCAAAAGTAACATAGTCGGTCGCAGTGCTGGCCTGGAGGTGAGTATTTTTTTTCTTATCCATTTGATTGTTAATTATTTTGATTGTTTGCTTTTGTAAGTTTGATTTTGTTTTGTTGAGTTTGATTTTGTTGTGAGGAAATTGCTCAGGATTCAGTTTCTACGGTTTCATAGGTAGCTTTTGCAATGGATTCTTTTCTAGATTTTGCGGATTAGTGGATTGGGATTTATCTGGACCAGATGAGAATGGTTGGTGGGCGAAGTGTCTGAAGTTTTTTTTCGTGAGGAAGGAGGAAAAAGTTTCCGCAATATTTTTTTTAGTTCTTGGCCTAGGAATAGTTCGATAGTGCCTAGTTCTATTTGTTGTCATCTACGTCGTCCCTTTTGAGCTTCTTTTCACTTGTGCCATGTTCAACCCCGCTTTCTTCTCTCCACTTCAACATGGGCCATGCGTTTACGACCCCCCCTCCATCGCGGGCAAATACGACCCCCCCGTTGTGATGATCACGGGGAAAATCTCTGGAACCGGAACGTTTTTGAAATCGCTCAATTCAGGTGATAAGAGCCAACCTAGCTCTACTCATCCCACTTACCCCTCTCCGATAGCTTCACTTTCAACGAAGTTATGGGTGTTCAAATGAGGGGTACTTTTCACGTGTTTGGCTTGAAATTGGCTCCATAACCGTAAAATAGCGCGCACCAATGCGCTTGTATGAGCAGCGCGCTGACCGCGAACAGCCAAAATTCAAAAGTAATCAATAGTTCCGGTTCGCAGCTGGCCTGGTGAGTATTTTTTTTCTTATCCATTTGATTGTTAATTATTTTGATTGTGGTGTTTGTTTTTGTTAAGTTTGATTTTGTTTTGTTTAGTTTGATTTTATTGTGAGGAAATTGCTCAGGATTCAGTTTCTACGGTTTCATAGGTAGCTTTTGCAATGGATTCTTTTCTAGATTTTGCGGATTAGTGGATTGGGATTTATCTGGACCAGATGAGGAATGGTTGGTGGGCGAAGTGTCTAAAGTTTTTTTTCGTGAGGAAGGAGGAAAAAGTTTCCGCAATAATTTTTTTTTAGTTCTTGGCCTAGGAATAGTTCGATAGTGCCTAGTTCTATTTATTGTCATCTACATCGTCCCTTTTGAGCTTCTTTTTACTTGTACCGTGTATCACCGCTCTCTCCACTTCAACATGGGCCATGCGTTTACGACCCCCCCCTCCATCGCGGGCAAATACGTAGCGACCCCGGCCCGTTGATGGGGATGGATCACACGGGTGGAGGAGGCGAGGAATCTCTGGAAACAGGAGAACGTATTGTTTGAAGTCGTCAATTGGTCGAGGAAGGAGTTTTGATGAAGAGCCAACCTCGCTCTACTGCAGGTCCCACTTACAACTAGCAGCTCCTCTCGCTGATCGAGCTTCACTTTCGACGACAAGTTATGGGTGTTCAAATGAGGGGTACTTTTCACGTGTTTGGCTTGAAATTGGCTCCAAACCGTAAAATAGCGCGCACCAATGCGCTTGTATGAGCGCGCTGACCGCGAACAGCCAAAATTCAAAAGTAATCCATAGTTCCGGTTCCCAGCTGGCCTGGTGAGTATTTTTTTTCTTATCCATTTGATTGAGTTAATGTTAATTTTGATTGTTATGTTTTTTGTTAAGTTTGATTTTGTTTTGTTTAGTTTGATTTTATTGTGAGGAAATTGCTCAGGATTCAGTTTCTACGGGGTTTCATAGGTAGCTTTTGCAATGGATTCTTTTCTAGATTTTGCGGATTAGAGGATTGGGATTTATCTGGACCAGATGAGAATGGTTGGTGGGCGAAGTGTCTGAAGTTTTTTTTCGTGAGGAAGGAGGAAAAAGTTTCCGCAATATTTTTTTTAGTTCTTGGCCTAGGAATAGTTCGATAGTGCCTAGTTCTATTTGTTGTCATCTACGTCGTCCCTTTTGAGCTTCTTTTCACTTGTACCGTGTATCACCGCTCTCTCCACTTCAACATGGGCCATGCGTTTACGACCCCCCCTCCATCGCGGGCAAATACGACCCCCCCGTTGTGATGATCACAACGGGGAAAATCTCTGGAACCGGAACGTTTTTGAAATCGCTCAATTCAGGTGATAAGAGCCAACCTAGCTCTACTCATTCCCACTTACCCCTCTCCGATAGCTTCACTTTCAACGAAGTTATGGGTGTTCAAATGAGGGGTACTTTTCACGTGTTTGGCTTGAAATTTGGCTCACCCATAACGCGTAAATAGCGCGCACCAATGCGCTTGTATGAGCGCGCTGACCGCGAACAGCCAAAATTCAAAAGTAATCCATAGTTCCGGTTCCCAGCTGGCCTGGTGAGTATTTTTTTCTTATCCATTTGATTGTTAATTATTTTGATTGTTTGTTTTTGTTAAGTTTGATTTTGTTTTGTTGAGTTTGATTTTGTTGTGAGGAAATTGCTCAGGATTCAGTTTCTACGGTTTCATAGGTAGCTTTTGCAATGGATTCTTTTCTAGATTTTGCGGATTAGTGGATTGGAATTTATGACCGTAAAACACGGTAATTCCTCCATGCCCCGCTCAATGCCTTTTTGCGGCGCCGACTCCCGTTTATGGTAACGGCCGTCGTATATGCGTGTCTCGTGTGTTTTCTCACATAAGCTCTGTTTACCTCTATAAGTCCTATCACTATCT
>MU915832.1:0-15798 GCA_036418165.1 Cooperia oncophora
CAACTCAATTTGTTCCGGTCTTTGAAGTGCTCTGGAAGTGTCTTACAGATTTTTCGTCTGACTCTGCCCATCTCGGAGGAGGCCCCGCCCACAATGTTTTTGCCCCACAATCCTCACCGACGACCCTCTGCTGACCTTAATCCATTTTCTCCGGAGTGTGGAGTGTTCTGGAACCGTTGTATAGACTCTTTTTGACTGGCTCCGCCCACCTCGGAGCAGGCTCCGCCCACAATGTTTTTGCCCCACAATCCTCACCGACGACCCTCTGCTGACCTTAATCCACTTTTTTCCGGTGTCTGGTGTGTTCTGGAACCGTTCTAGAGAATTTTTGGCTCCGCCCACCTCGAGGCAGACTCCGCCCCCAATTTTTGTGCCCCACATTCTTCACCGACGACCCTCTGCTGAACTTAATCCACTTTTTCCGGTGTCTGGAGTGTTCTGGAACCGTTTTACAGACCTTTTTGTCTGGCTCCGCCCACCTCGGAGCAGGCTCCGCCCACAATTTTTTTGCCCCACAATCTTAACCGACGACCCTCTGCTGAACTTAATCCACTTTTTTCCGGTATCTGGAGTGTTCTGGAACCGAGCTACAAACTTTTAAAATGAATACCCTGCGATTTAGGGCAAGCTCCGCCCACTGTGGGCGGGTCTCAACACACTTTGAGCGTGCCCTATATTCGCCAGATATTTACATTCTACACTGAGTTTTTTGCGACTTCCAAACACTCTCGCGAACCGGGTTACTGAATTTTGCGAGAAGCACCGCCCACCTTGAGTACGCCCCGCCCATTTTGGATGTGTCTGCCACAGTTAGTCTGGCGACTCCTTACTAACCTTATTCCCTTTTTCCCCATCTTTAAGCTGCTCCGGAAGCGAATTATGAACATTTTTCTGCGGAACCCCAAACTTTCGGCGAGTGCCCCGCTTCCCATAGGTCAAGTGTGCTTTTTATTTCTTGTCCCATGCCCTACCTATCCCCACCTTGACTGGACCTCTCCAAGTCGTTCTTCAGGTCGAACCGAATTTCCGGACAGACAAACTTACAAACTTACAAACTTACAAACTTACAAACTTACAAACAAACAAACAAACAAACAGACGAAGCGAATTATATATATGGGGTGATGGGGTGATATGTTGAATTACTAGAAAAAGTTGTGGCGCCACATGGCATCTGCACAGCAAAAATAAAGTACCTGCAATAAGGACGTCAAATAACAGGGCTATTCAAGTTTACATCTAATTCTATGGCAAAAAGACCGCTAGAGCCGAAATGGCGCCTATTGATGCCATGTGGTGCCAAGGACAAATACGATGTGATATTCGTGATCAGAGCAGTCCATACGCTCTAGGTTTCGTCCAAAAAGTGTCACTGTGAAGGCTTCTGCCATAGCAATATCTGGATGAGAAAAATACAATTCTCAATTTGAACTATTCCATGAAGACCACCACACTTTTCTGGCCCATCCGTGTTGGAAGTCCACTTTTTAGTTTTTCTTCCCATTATAACAAGGAAGAGATCGATAGAAACTGACGATAATAATCTAAAAAATGGTGCAAAAGGTTATGAGCCACCGGTGGCTCATAATGTCGTCAACCAACTTATCAAACACCCATGCTTCTGACCTTCATCTGATCGCGGTTTCCCGTGAAGGCAGCTACTGAATATCCTACATGAGCGGCGCTGCTTGTCGATTCCATCAAAATATTCGAAGTTCTACACTCGCATCTACGCAGTATGATTGTGCTCCTTGTTCCGCTCATTAGGCAATGTGTCTTCATATTGAAGTCACTTGATGATAAATTTGGACAAGTCGGTTTGTGCGTGCAGGTTGTTGGTGAGTGCATGCGACCTCAAGTTTACAACGTGCATAGGAAAGCTGAGACTCCAGACGGGTCCCTTGGTATTGGTCCTAGTATAAGTTCGAATACAGCTGCAATTTCCACTTCAGTTTCTTTTAAGTAACCGTACCTGTTCAGAACAGTAATAGTTATCGCTTACGAATGCTAAAGGTAAACAATGCAGGAAAAAATCGCTCCAAGAATAATATTGCCTTTTTTTAGATTTCCTCACATTTTTTCATTTCTTTTATTTCAGACAATATTTTACTGTTTGCGAATCCTGGAGAAGTGTTTTACCGAGCCGGAGAGAATGCCGCTGCTGTGCCTATTTGGACGGGAGAAAAAGGAGTGGATCCGGATCTTAAGTGAGCGCTTATTACTTGCTGAACTTCGTGACGCGATGTGTAGGGTAGACGCTCAGAAACGCTTGGATCTTCTTCTTTGTGAGCTTTCAGCAGCTCCATCAGACCTTTAAATTTCGATACATTAGAATTATACAGCTGCAACAATTACGTGAACGCTGAAACTTCCCTTGCGTAGGGAAGGATGAGCCTACTAGGGAGGCCATATAGATAAAGAAACACTAGAGCAGCGCTTGTATTTAGTGTATTAAATCGCTCTTCACATGTAAACCTTAGTGGGGTAACTTTTGCTGAATGACAGACGCGTGACATTATTTGAGTTTCTTCTGATATTACGAACGACAAGAGAATCTTGTCCCTTATATTTGTACGCTTCTTTCTCGATATCTTGGCGGATTGATCCTCAGTTGGCCCTTGATAGAGCTGATAACATTGGTTCCTTCGTTTTCGAGGGAAGCAAAGCATACTAAACAAACTAGTATTGTAATGACACAGGCAGTAGAGGTCTTCTCAGTGCAGTATGAAGATTGTTACAAAGACGGGAGCCCGATCATTTGGTCACTGATGGGGAGTGGTTCCTGGAGGATGACGCGTCCACTCTGACCGAGGAGTACTTTTGGATGAAGGGAAACTGCATTTTCTCTTCTGGTTTTGATTTTTGAAGTTCACGTTTATGAGCCTTTCCTGTGTGCGCTACAATATGCACGTAACTGGATGGATTAGACAACGAAAATCTGAGCGACCTAGGAAGAAAAGCAGCAACATACAAAACAACAACGTAACACAAATATACACCAGTAGCGAAACTTCCCAGACCCTAATCTTCTAGAAATCCTCAATGCCTATCAAAGTGAATAGGTCAACTTCCTTCAATTTCTTTTTGAACACGTTGGTATTTGGCGCCTTCTGTAGGTCTGATGGCAGTGACTGGAGCCATCTCGCTCCACGGAAAAATAATGAGTTAAATACCTTAGATCGATGGTTACTGCACAGTGTAGGACATTGCAAGGACAGCGAAGAAAAGCGGCCCCTGCTTGGCCTAAATACCCAGTACTTACTAGGCTTCAATCTTAACTCTCCTTTGAGTAACTTGAAGCAGAACAAAATATCATTAAACACCCTTCTATATAAATAGCGACTTCAGGTTAAAAAGCTGTAAGCGCTCTTGATAGGTGGGTAAACCACGTGGGTATGTCGGGCTGGGATAACATCGGTACATCAAAATTCTGGTGAAAGTTTGCTGAACCTTTTCAACTTTTGCCTGTAATTTTCTGGTATGATAGGCTCCATATCTGAGAACCATATTCAAGTAGAGACGATGGAGACGACATATGCTTTATAGAACCTCAACAAAGTTGGTAGATTGAATACATCTGAGCTGCAGAAGAGGGTTTTGAAGGCTTCGAACGACAGCATCAATATGACGTGTGAAATCCAAATCAGAATTTACAAGAAAGCCAAGGTCTCGAACTTCACTCGAGGTAGCAAGAGAAATACCATCGATTGTGTACGGTACAACCCTGGCTACTCCCATATGAAGTACACATGTTTTCGTGAAATTTATGGGTATTCCCCAAACAGCTGCCCACTCTCACTCTATCTCATGTTGCATACAGATTGGGTTAGCGCTTGGTGCACACATTCATAATTGCCATCATTATAAACACCATAAACTTGATGTCGTCAGCGTATATTTGAGCCTTGACTAAAGGATGAGTATTGAGGTAAGCGGGCAAGCGAAAGGTGTAGGCCAGAAACAGTAGAGGTGACAACATGCCTTGTGGAACTCCGCTACAGCAGTCGAAACTTGGCGAGAAACTATTACCAACTTTGACATACATGTGCCTATCTTTTAGATAGGAAGTTATCCAATTAAGATCCACTCAAGGATGGATCCTTCGATTCCTAACTGCCACAATTTATGAAGGAGCTTTTCGTAACTCACTACATCGAAAGCTCCCATAAGGGTACTAGTAGAAGCAGAAAGCCATGCTGCTCTGTGGGAATGAGATTATGCTTCGTTAAATGAGATACAATTTTATCACGTACTAGCTTAGGCTCAGTAATTTTAGGAATGAGAGTAACGATAGATTCTTTCCAACTCAGCGGAACCTCGGAGAACATAAGAGAAACGTTGAGTATCATACAGATAGGTTGCATAAAGAGAGAGCACAGTTTTTGTATACAATCTGCGGAATCCCATCGGAAGGAAGAGAAGTGGAGCATCTGAATGATTTCAACGTTTTGTACACCACGTCGTAGGTTACTACACATTCACTGAGGACATTCAAACATTTGCGAGCTAAGGAACTTACATTGGAAATGCTTCCTCTGTCAGTGGAGAATACAGATGAAAAGGACTGGGCGAGCGCTTCAGCTTTTTGACCATCAGGAAGCGATTGCCGTTTTCATCAAAAAGTACCGGTACGCTTGAATGGGACCTAATCCTATGCTTTATCAACGCAAAGATAGCATTTCTTCTGTGCCCAGTGCTGGAAACGCCTTTCCTTATTTGCTAAAAACTTTCTCAGAATGATAATCAAGCTCACGGCACACTTTTTCGTACTGGAGATTGCCAATGGGTCGTCATGCACCTTGCTGTGAAGTCGTGCTTTCTGACTAGGGATGGTCGCCAGGTCGAAGTGGCCATTTGTAAAGAGACATATATCACGGGACGTGTTTTTGAACGCTGATTTCAAATCTGCCTTTGAAATTTGCAGAACGATTCTCTGAAAGGAATTGTGGAGATTTATTAGAATCAAGATGGAGGGACACCGAGTCGAGCGCGGTTGCCAGCCAATCCGCATGTGTTGCCACAAAGCCTCTACACACCTAATGGAGGCATGGTGTAACGGTAACGATCTTGCTTCGTGGGGGTGCCATGGAGGGTTCGAATTTTTCGGAGGATTTTTTTGCATTTTGTGAGGAATGTCGCTTCTAGGTCTAGAAAACACTCAAACGCCAATGGGTGTCCATATTCGTGTTCAGGGAGCAAAACTACCCTTGGGACAGGTTTCTAGCCAGATGTGAGGTTTTGACCTAACTTTGAAAAGTGCGGTAGCAGTTGATCGAATGATGGTCACAATAGTTCCAGGGCCAGTCTCTTGTCGATTGCTTGTCTTTGGACGGAATTTGCTTTTAGATACCAGGAAAACTGGAGCAGTAACAACATGAATGCGTAAGAAGTGGCAAGACAAGGCTTTGTGCAGGGGAATGTATTAGGTTGGTTGTCCGGAAAGTTCTCAGCGTTTTGGGTGTTTCACTTTAAACGATCGTAACTTTTTTAATACTCATCGGATTTAATCGAAATAGGCACCATTCGAATCAGCACACTTTTGCCAATGTGACAGCAGTCGAGAAATCCCATCAAAGTAAAACTGGGTGGTCGAAAATTCACGAAATCCACTAAGGCTTTTTTGCCTGGTCCTGATTGATGAAGTATTTTCCAGCAAGGGAGTTCTGAAAATGTTAGAAAAGGTGATAGTCGATTGGCGAAAGGTCTGAAGAATATGGCGGTTGAGGTAGAACTTCAACCCCCAATTCGTTCAATTTATGGATAGTGATTTGTGAAACGTGTGGGCGGGCGTTGTCATGCAAAGAATCGGACCCTTTCTGTTGACAAGTGCTGGCTGCAGCTGACGCAATTTTCGGTACATTTCGTCGATTTCTTCACAGTAGGACTCTGCTGTGATGGTTTGGCCTGGTGACAAAAAGTTATAGTGGATCACACCAGCCGATGACTACCACACTGTGACCATAACCTTTTTTCGTGAGGATTCGGCTTTGGAAATTGCCTCGGTGGTTCGTCGGCATCCAACCACTGTCCGGAACGTCTCCTGTTATCATACATGATCCACTTTTCATCACAGGTGACAATTCGGTCCAAAAGGGTCGTTTCTGCTGCGCAAAAGCAATGCAGAAGGAACCTCGAGACGTGCCGATTCCTGCCGGTCACTCCGATTGTGGGGCACCCAATTGTCGAGTTTTTTCACCTTCCCAATGCGTTCCAGACCATCTGCAACAGTGGATTTGCCAAGGCCTAGCTCTTCTGCTATCTCTCGAACTGTTTGGGATGGGTCAGCCTCAAAATCCCCCTAAAATCCTCGTCAGATATTGCTTTAGGTCGACCGCTATGAGGTTCATCTTCAAGGCTGAAATCTCCAGAACGAAATTTGTTGAGCCATTGCCGCACAGTGCTTTCTCTAGCACTATTGGGCCCCCACACCTGGTTAATTTGTTGAGCTGTTTCGATTGCGGATTGCCCAATTTATAGTCGAAGAAAAAAATCGTCCGAAGTGCTCTTTTCACATGCTTGAAAAAATCTTGAAAAAAGGGGTTTATCAAGCAATGGTGAAACGGCAATTATACCATCAGATAGCGCAAGAAATTCTCTACAGGATGTGCTACTGAGAAGCAAGGCAGAATGAGTTTTTAATCAGCAGTGAATGTACAAAAAATAGGTGCACAAAACGCTGAGAACTTTCCGGACAACCTAATATCTGCAGTTGAATAGGTGTGAACATCAACTGAACTAACCCATGGATGCTTCACTTTTCGAAGTCAGGTCAAAATGCCAGATTTGGCTAGAAACCTCTACCTAGGCGTAGTTCGCCCCGATAAACACGAATATGGCACTCGCTCAGCGCGAAAACGCCACTGTGCGCCAAGGGCACCTGTACATCCAAAAATTCTCCTAGATTACAACGTACCAAGCGCGCCAATAAGTCATGAACTCTTGCGTGGTAGATGTGGGGGAAAAGCTCTATAACTCTTTTCAGAGAATCGTTCTGCAAATTTCGAAGGCAGATTCGAGATCAGCGTCTAAAACCCCGTCCGTGAGCTAACCTCATTACAAATGTCCACTTCGACCAGGCGACCTTCCCTAGGGAGCTAGTAAGTTCTTGATATGTTTGGAATAATTAGTTTGTGGCACATTCTTGAAATCGAAGGGCACATACTTAGCCAATCCTTCGTAGACAGTGCGGCAAAATCTTTTGTACATGTCATCACAGGAGGCGTACCCATCAAAAATGCTCCACCAATTTATGGAGGAGAAGTACTTTGATAGCTCAGAATAATCGGCCCTGGCGAAGTTGGGCAATGGAAGTTTATATGGCGTAGATGAGGGAATCATAATCTCAAAATTATTACACTGTGGTCAGGCGCTGCAAAAGGCGGTAATACCGAAACGTTTTTGACAATGGGAGCATTAATATAATATCTAGAATGGACTCTCCGCGTGCGGGTGTGGTTACATATTGAACAAGACACAACATCTGAAGAATTCAAGAAACTTGAAGGAAGTAGAGGTTTTGGCCATACTCACTACCCAGTCAACATCAATGTTGAAGTCACCTAGAACAATCAAATGCTTGTTCTAGAATACAATGATCAAGCAAAGTATCAATAAGGTCGTTGTCATCATCTGAGGAAGAATTTGGAGGTCGGTAAACAATCATCACTATGAACAACACATTAGAAAGTTCATTTAAACCATCGAGGCAAAGAATTTCCGAATCGAGGCAGGCTGGGGTTGCAACGGGCTTCAAGAAGAAAGAGTTCTTGGCTATGCAACAGACACCCCCCCCTCCGTTTTTCACGATCCAAACGGAAAATATTGTAAGCGCGATTCCCAAGAGGTTCAGAACTTGATGTTTTTGAAGAAAGCCATGTTTCGGTAATGCAAATAAAGTCTGGGTCATACGTATTCAAGAAGAAATGCATGTGGTGTAATTTGTTCCTTAAACTTCTCATTAAAAAGAAAACATCGAACACCTCGCAGTGAACCGTGGCGGCTCAGGCGTTTCCCGGGCCCCGTGTTTCGGGGAGCTCGTCAACCCTCGCTCAGTTTTCACGGCACAGACCGCCACCCATAATACGGCCATTTCCTGCTCTGCTGCGGGCTCTGCACTCCTGCCTCAATTCGTACTTCCGCTTGCGTTCCGCGGAAGTTAAACTTTTGCGTATAAAGATGTTAGGTAGTCTCGCAGCTTGCAGATGGTAACCATTCATTAGGGCAGTGACCCAATGGCCCTTTGATGGAAGTACGAGTTCAACCAGCAGTGGATGTGTACCACCAGGTTTCCCCATGCGGTACACTTTCACAGGACGACGCTCAACTCCTACACAATCTAAGATTCCGCGACTTTCCTCTCGAAGCTTCTTCCCTGTTTTGATTGACGGCGCTGTATCGGAAGCAAACTCCTCCATGCCATATACCACCATAGACCACCAAACTGCTCCCTCTTTTCCCGGCCTCAACTGCATCAAGCTTATAGCTTTCTTGGGTAGTTTCAAAACTAACGCGCCTGATGTGGCTGGTCCTTCATCACCTCGTTCCGTTCCAACATAAGCGCTAACGACATCCGAGATAGACATCTTTGAAAAATATCACTCTCTGATGAACAACCAGCCGAACCACTAGAAGAAACTCCTTTTGCAACGGCAGAATGGCGAGATAGAACCTGACTAGTGGATGACCGGAAACTTTCATGCAAAACCACAGTGAATTAACTGCGACGGAATATATACCGCTGGAGTCGTGATAAATGGAATATGATAAGAATACCACGTCGTAAAGTAAGCAAGCGGATTGGAGCACGTAGGTAGCAACATTCTAGGAGAAAGCCCTGACGGCCAACAAGAACCGACCGCTACGATATACGACCGTAGGAGGAAGTGATATCCGCTTTCAGGCACCCCCGTGCCAGTGTGCGATATTCTGGTGGAGAGGTTCAAACAACTCCAAGAACATTTCTTGCAATTTAACATATTAGTTGCCGCTGGCTGAATTTACTGTTGAGGGCGGTAGTGAAAACCCGTGTTATGTGGGGGAGGGAGGTAGAACCTGTGTTTGGGGGAAGGGGTTAGACTACCTCTGAAGGCTGATTTCCAGCCAAATCCGCCTCAGAAAAATAACTGGTGGAAACTCTCAAAATTCCTAGACTGCGGCAGTGAGTGGTGGAACAGATGTTACTGTTTTGGCAAGCAAAAATCCATATCTGGGATCAATGGTGTCCGAACTGGACGGTTACTCATAACCATCTTATGTATCCACCTATTAGAACACCTCATAGGGTCATCGGTATGGAAAAGCGTCTGTAAATGCCCACGGACGTTACCAATGTTTATAACGGCTCGTCTGTTTCAGCTATTGCTCCTTACCTGCCTTTGTTACAAATCCAACATGTGCGGCGTCAATATCTCCCACTTCAAATATGGGAGCGGCCGGTAGACCCTTCTACGTGGGCAGATCTCGCAAGAATGACGCAGGTTTGTTTATTTATTTAGTCATTCATTTACTTGTTTACCCATTTATTTATTTATTTATTTACAATTCATCCGTAGGAAGTGCTACAAATATTTATGAAACAACGGTCCGTTGAGAGCACTGGTATAAGCAAAAAAAGCAAGAGATGAAGGGAAGAACCTAATGTCATCGATAGAAAAGATAAGGAAAGAGAGAGGGAGAGGCGTTTCCTTGAAACTCGACAGATGGTATGCCGGTCAAGCACTTCTGAATCCCTTTTATGTTGTCGTTTTGGACAATGGACCACATCCACAAAATTACAAGAGAACTAGTTCCAGAATCAAAAGTGTTGAAGCCTAGTAATTATTTGTGGCACTCGCGGTCTGCGTGCCAGCCGTGGATCATGATGTCCAGTCGACATATACAGTGTCATAGGTAATTACGAGACTCCGAAACACAGGTACACAGGTCCTCCTTTATTTTCTCAACGCCCTTTATTTTGCCGACGTTGATGTCGTTCTCTTCGATACTGTGACCTTTCAATTATTCCTCTTGTATTTGTCCCCAGTTCCACTTCGCTCTCGCTATCACCCACGCGCCTCGCTCTTTTGTGTACTGACCAGTCAGATCGCCTGGCGAGCCGGGCGATCCTCCTTCCGCGTGTGAAGTGGGTACCGCGCCAGAGTTTCACCTTAACAAATGGTTGAGGGGTAGTCGGATCGCCCGGCTCCGCAATTTGTTAAAAAAATTTTCGAAAATTATCAAACTTTACCGTTTCTTCCCTAGTATATACCACCCCCACCTAGAATGGGGCCCTCCAAGTTTTATATATAACATTCTCTACATTGGTGAGAATTCCCTGTGAAGGAAGCTCTGAGTTTGTAGCAGCTCTTTGGTTGTGGAAGAGATTCAGATAGATGAATTGTTTGGAGCGAATGTTACCCAATGGGCGCACCGCCCCCCACCGCGGGTGCGAAATTTCGGTAAGGACAAATTCGCTTAAGGCTTTGAAAATCTGTTGGAGAGGACGGTATACATGTGCATTAGTTAGTGGTTGTATGTTATTGGGACGATCTTTATAACAGTGAGAATTTCCACTGTGGAATCAACTCACTGTGAGGATGCCTCGCTCGTTTGAACAGCGAATCCGCCCAAAACCAAAATTTGAGGAATGGCAACCAATTGCTAAGGGACACGCTCCGCCTGCTGTAGATGGGCCCTGGCAGACATCTAGTACATCCAGCGTACACAGGATCTTCTTCACGGAAGTTTGCCCTTTCTCTAGAGCGCTTCCAAGTGTTTCGGAACCATGATGAATTTCCTGGAGCGAGCGCTGCCCCTGTCGCTGTACACCTTCCCCTCCGCGTGTGACTCTGCCTTAAATGGAGGACCCTTTCCTCACCTTCGTCTCTTTTCCAATCCTTTACTCACCTCTAGGCCTTTGACGGATTCTTGTGCTCGGCCTCGGCGGACCGCCCACTACTTTCCTTATTGGTCCGACAAACACACAGACAACTTCTCCTTTATATATAGAGTATATCCGTAGGCGGTGTACCTCACTGTAGAATTTTTCATCTTTTGTTACGAAGTGCTCAAACACAAATGTAACACTCATTTCAAATCCGTTTGTTCAGCATGCGAAGTTGAGGACGCTTACGTTCAATTGAAGCTCGAGCCAGTGCACTCGTCAAACGCGGATGATAACGTGGTTTTGCCACAGTCGGTAGACATTATTTTCTTCTATTATCGCATCATCGTCTGACTAGTTTATTTCATGCAACCATTTATATGCATAGAACACGCTGTCACTTATTTAAAGAAAGGGGATTCATTCACGAGGAGGCAAATTTGGAATTGAAACAAAATGGAGGCAAAGCGTTGAAAGGTAACACGGATAAGGTCACGTAGATAGCGAAGACTTCATATGCTTGAGAGGATATTTGAGTGTTTGAGAGAGGTTACGAGACGAGAACCATTCCGAAGACAGAGACCGCAACTATATGCCGTGCTGAAACTTATAAAAAGCAAGAAATAGCGTGGGAGTAGACAACTAGTTGGTAATTTGGCGCGGTACTCAGTCTTGAGGATGTGATATCCTTGCGTGCAAAGTGCATGATAAGTGCTCAAAATCCTTGCCCTATTGAGCCCTTTCCCCTTACTTATCCCTATCCACTTGGATCTTTTCATTTTATCATCGCTATATAGCCGTGAGATCTCAATAATTTCCGTATTTTCTCGCGACTTCTTTTTTTTCTGATTGGCTGGAGAGTGAACGAGTACGTTGCTGCCTGTTGCAACACAGAACATCGGCGATAAGGACCCACTAGAGCCACGACTGTTCGCGGAATTTGTTCATTGCATGAACAAAGTTATCTCCCCATATCCGTGACATACTTGAGCACTGACACTGCGCTGCCGACGATCGAAAAGGTTCTGTTGAAAGCATGCAGTGGCAAGAATAGATCATGGTGGCACAAGGATAAGAAGGAACTTGAATACAGTGTATTTCGCGGAACTGTGTCACAAGTGAAATAAAACTCCTCAGATACTTTGAGGGCGTTTCGCAACAACATTCGAAGTAATTTGAAGTTATTTCTTGTTTACGATAATCGTCCGGCTAACAAGCAAGCCAGATTACATGTTTTCTGGCGCTACTGTGTAGCCTACGGACAGCTCTGTTTCAAATGTTGGTTACTAGTCTGAAAATGCTCATTTCTGAGTTCAGATGCAAACAAATGCTTCACACACCTCAGGTCTTCCTGACGATCTTTTTTTCAGAACCTGATGATGTTTTCTTACACGCCAAAGAACCACGTCTCCTATACTATAAAGGAGTTTTCTGCAACGCGTTTCGGCAGCCATCGCCAGCGTCCAGACCATGACGTTATGAAACGTATTCAGCGCCAAGCGGCCAGTCGTGGTATGTTTGTCCTTTTATACCGGAGAACATATTTATGATGCTAGCTGCTGTTTCTGAATGGAGCTTTCGATATGAGTGGTAATGACTTTCGACAATTAATCCATATGTGCAATGTGTTCTTGGATTATTCTTCGATACGCTGATGACTGTTGTGGATTCCTCTTTGAGTATACTTAGTCCGCATATTGCGAGACGATTGAATCGATTATCAGGTACTAAGTTGCGACCAGAGTTGAAAGCGACTGGCGAGTGACCAATCAGTCTGCGTGAACTATGTGTGAATCAATAACTAGTATCCTCTTCTTCAGCAGCTGCGATTGCGCTAATATCGTGTGAAAATAGCACCAGAATCAAATCAGTGTGTCACTCGTCAGCGGCAATACGAAAATAGTATATTTATCCTTTTCAGAATTCTTCAATATCTTTGCTCTAAGAGCGAGCTCATCCACACAATCTGTTCTCTCTTTTCAAGCTTTAGGTAGCACGGCTGCTCGCTCACACGCTTTGGAAGCTGGTGATGGACCTGAGGTGAAGGCCACCCCCCTCAGTTCAAGGCCATTGTTCACAAGACCATCACCGTTCAAACCGGGAGACACAACAGTTTGCATCTCATCATTGGTTTACTAGTATGCAAAATGTCCTCTGATGTGCTTATGTGCTGGGAAATCGTGTACCAGTTACTTGAAATCACATCACTATACAATAAGCACAGGAGGACATTTCATGTTCATGTTCACCCAGCGTTGTGCTCGTAACGACTGGACAAGGAGGCTCGCAACAGCGGCATGATTGGCAATATTCGTGGAAGAAAAGGCAGTCTGGGTGAAAATAATTCCCAAGCACCCTTGCTCAGTCATTGCAAGCTCGACGATCGTGTTATTGCCGACCCTCTAGACAATACGAATCATCAAAGTTTTCAGATGACCGACATCGAGACTCTGAAGACTTTAACAGCAGAACAGCGTGAAGCACTGGTTAACATTATTCGCAATAGCTCCGTGTGTAAGCGAATCAATTTTGCTTCGAGTTCCGCACTTCTACGCTAACTTCATTCGATTCAGTAGACCACCCGCTCAACCACCTTCAACAGGCTCTAAGTGCTCCACAAGTGGTACATTCGCAGAATAACGGACTGCTACGGAGTAACCTTAGTGAGTGCTCAGACTCGCGCAACTTTAGAAACAACTCTAACTGTGAGATCCCCGCGATCGTCGGCAGACATAACACACGAGAGGCTAGCAGGAGAGTTGTAAGGCGCCGCACACGTCGCGCGCAGTGCGCCATGCGTCGTGGGACGCGGTCACTTCTGGATGGACAGTTGGACTGTCGACTGGACCGTTGCACTTACTACATATTATAATATTGCGTGTGATCCACAGTACGCAAGTCACCAACAAACAACTGCCTAGTATTAATCAAATGATCGTAAATTTCCCCCACAGTGAAAGCTGCCAGTAGAGATGGTCCCCAGCGGGAAGGAATGAGGCAATTTTTGATTTCCCATCGAGCATTTTGGAGTTCCTGAGACTGACTCATTTGTTATCGTTATGTAATCGTTGGTTCCGAGTTACGGAAAAAAACCATTACTGAGTGAGTTCATTCTGCCCCTTTCTTGGAGTGGTTTCAACGAAGTAAAAACTTGCAACTATTTTCTGCATGCCTGCACGTGTAGCCCAGTACTGAGCAAAACTGCTCAAAGGTGAACTCTTGACATAACATGTTGAATCCGGAGGCAGTTGGAAAAGTAGGCAGTAGAATATTTATTAGTCGAACGAATCAACAAAAACAGTGGGGTTTGAAGCTAGGATGAACAAAATGTGAACCTTTTCCCGTCAGAAAGTAGAACCCCCCTCAACTATGCGGGATTAAGACCAATTTTCGTTTCAGTTAGATGTAACCTTTCCGTAATTTTTTTCCAATGCAACAGTATAACCATCTCAACGACAACCAAAGCACCGAAAGTCTTTAGAACTAGAAGTTCAGATGCGGTGCGAACGACGAGTAAATGAAGTAAGGTTTGAGTATTTTTGAAGGCAGAGGGCGTGTTCACCTTAACCGGTGAGGCCAACACGCTCAACAACAAGGTTGACCGTGACTTCGAGGAACCCTTGCATACATAGCCTCCAGCGAAGAGCGAGCTTGCAGCGTACCAGGAAGTTTAAGCATACTGATCTGGACTCCCTCCAACAGCGACACGCCCACAAAAGTCATTTTCTCCACTTTTCAAGGTTCCTCTCAAAGAGTCATGGCTCTCATTGGTAACGAAAACATCTTGCTTCGGCAGAATGCAATGATTCCTTGCAGTCGCCGTGAATTTTTTCACCTTGTTCTTGGACCAGTGATAATTAATCTTAGCCCGAGACTCGCACAGTTCTCAGAAGGAGCGACTAATGAGCGTCCTGCTTCAGGCGTTTCCGGCCGCTTTGTCTCATTTTCGCTTTACTGACGCGCTGTTGAGTGCCTCTGCTCCCGTTTCCTGAGAACCGAATAATCGTGCCCACTGCCTCTAAGACGCTGACGAAACAGCAAAACCAAAGGAACAGTTGAAACGCAGTGAAAACTCTCGATTCATGCCGTTTACTTTTATGAATAAGGAATAAGACTGGTTTGAGGAAAATAGTGTTCCAGTAACCGTTAACAGCTGTTTGGGCGACTATTTGTCTTATTGAACCTTTGAAAAATAGCTAGATTGAATGAAATTTTTCCAGTTTTTCCCTTTCCAATTATTCTTTAACTTTCCATTTAGTGACGTGATAGATCCTATGAGACTGCCTTTCTAAGGTGAATCGCGTCGAGTAAGGTGGGAGTCCACAGCCGCATCCGTATTACATTTTCCTCTACGTTCCACCCAGAACTTCTGTATGTCGGCTGCACCCTACCGAATGATTGTTCCTGTCTGTAAATTGCCACTTATTAAATCTTGTAGGCGTTAGAATATTTGCAGTTGGATACTGAGTCTACAAAAAGACCATGCGTTGCACATTGAAGCTGATTTTGTCTCAATCTGCAGATATGAGGATGTTATGAATACTCACTGTTTCAGATCCAGTTTCGAATCCGATTATGCCCTCAAACTTGGCTGACCTCACATTTTCGCACTATGGGACGGTAAAAGCCTTTTCTGGAGTTGCTTGCGGAATCTACAACTAATTGAGATTCCTGAAATTGAGATTTTCTTCAGAACCCCATCACAGCTATATCCATGGTTCCACGTCGAAACAATGGAAAACGCCGTTCGGCCAACTCTCACAACTCGTCATGGCTGACATGAACCCTCAGTGGATTTGTTTGGCACGAGTGCACGTCCAATAAGTATAAAATTATGTAAGCAATGCAATCAAATTCAAACCACCCTCTCACCAGAGGTCTGTTAGATGACGGGTAACTCTTTACAGTAGTTGACTGCACTTTCAATGGCACACGCA
>MU915833.1:2247-16253 GCA_036418165.1 Cooperia oncophora
GGCTGATTCCTTCCTACATCGATCATTGCTCGATCACCATTGGTAGAACAAGGAGGTCCGACGCAAGCTCGTGCCGCGCTGCGCTCGCCGTCCCCGACAAATTGCAATGTTACAAACTATATGTCGAGTCAACTCGCTAGAAGCACTGGTTTGGGGCGACATCGCGGCTCAGATTTCCTGACCTACACCCATGAACACCATTCAGTGAAGCGATCTCAGCATAGATTAGGGTTTGTCTTGCACCGTCATCATGAACTCTAAATGTCCTTCAGGTAAAGGTCCGTCCGAAATGCAAGATCTGCGGCCGAATGGTGACGCGTCGCGACGCGGCAAACAGCCGTGCTGTTGTGCGATTTGCTAACGCCTTCGGACAACTGTTCCCGTGTGCAACTCCACCCCGTCAAATCTTCTCTGAATTCTATATAATTATCGATTCGTTTCTTACAAACCTTCCTTCCACACAATAACCACTCCTATCTGTGATGATGCACGGTTTTCTGTTTCTCTGCGTCTAAACTTCTATGCTCGTCTTATCCTCTAGTCAAGAGGAGTTAGTCCTCTCGCGTCGAGGTTATACATACGTTTATAGTTCGTCACCATCGTCGCCGCTTTTCGCGCATTATTGCTAATTACTTGATTTATACTTTGTTCGCGCTGCGTTTGGTTCAATAGAGTTTTATTCGTTCATATAATTGCACAGCTTGTTGCTAAATACTATTACGGTTGTGAATGTGAAAACTTTGTTCATTCATTTGTATGTTTTCAATATTGATTTTATTGATTTTTTCCCTTCATAGGTACTTGTCGAGCTGCCTATCTATATTCTTATGTTGCTGGGTTTACTGTAGGTTATTAGCCGATTAGGTCTCTATTCATTCTGGGCGCAGTTGATCCAGCTTGTGGGCGTGGCTTCATGTTAGTGGATAGCCACGCCCACGAGTATTTATGTGACTCGACGTGACGTCATTACGATATGCCTTAGGTCCTTCCTACATGCAGTTAGACGCAATGCTCATTGATTGTCAACATTTCCCTTATTGATCTTGTACACCGATCGATTGATTGGTCCCCTCCCCATAATTACCATTTTCTGCGCATTTTCACGTGTTGCATTCACCCATCAATCCCCTAAATAACCAGCCAAAACTTACAATTACCAGATTGTCAGCGGTTTATGGATCGATCCGAATTGATCATTAATTTCTTGTCGCTTATGAGCAAACTGCCAAAAACAAGATGAATCGATCCATGGATTGATTGGCCTCCTATCGATTACTGGCAGCTGCATTGATCAATTACGTTGTGAGCCGTTCGTTCAAATTCACTTTCCTGCTGTCCCCGTTTGCTCTGTCTTCTCTTCTTTTCTGATTTTTATTTCTATTCTCTCGCCCGCAGCCGCCGTAGAAGGGTGTGCGTCTCAGTGTCTTATTCATTCTTTCTATTATTATCATATCTTCATGCAGAAAATTGGTTTCACTGATTGATTTTCTCATCAAAATTATTCAATGGTTAATGTAATTACTATGGAATCACGTGAATAACATGTATTATTGATTTATCAGTTGATAATTTTTTTGCAGTCGCGAAACAACTTAAACTTCTTGCCCTTACAGTTAGTCTCTGTCGTCAGAGCCCATCATGCGATAATGGCCATGAGCGTACGACTCACTCCAAAAGAGGGCCTGAGCAGAACTGTTAAAAATTCCTTACTCTATTACCGTATATATACTTGAAATCCCTGAGACGCGGTAGGCGTGGCTGCGTACTTGGGTTGAACGTGGAGGCGGCTAAGCTTTCCGTGAGGTATTTTCATATTGGGAGAGTTGTAATCATGTCTTTGTCCAACACAGATTAAAATGGCAGTCGTACCAAATCGAAATACCTCACGAGTGGCCAATCCTACGCCATGTTCGAAAGCCACGCCTACTCCGTCTCAGGGATAAGGAGTGTATCCGAAGGCAAAAAGAGGTGTTCCGAAGCACGCCCGGTTAGCTGCGTATTGTCATGTCGACTCTCTCTGCTTCATGTAAGTCTCTGCCTCCCTTAGCCGAGACTCTCGCAGCCGTACCCAGGCGTATTTGGAAACGCCCCTTTTGTTCCCAGGTATAGGATGTTCTGGTCGTCATCTATTGACACCAAGGAGGGCACTGTTAGCATAGCACACTCTAGGTTGGAGTGAACCATTCTATAGGGTCGCAAAAGGAACCCTTCATTGAACGACCATAACCATGTCAGTACGCACCAAAATACTGCACATTTTGTGAAGGCCTATCACGTCGGAAATTAGCTCGCAAAAGTAGCTGTCCTGGGTAGCTCCAAACCACCTGGGAACTAATATCGCTATAAAAAAGGTAAAAACCTTGATGTGCCTTTAGAACACATTTTCGTTTTCTTGTCTGACCGCAAGGACTTAAAGGAGGAATGTTTCTAAAGTGACGCTAGACAGTTGAGGGTTCACGCAGAATACAGGGGGGGGGGGGGGCAAAAAAAGTCACTTCGACCGAGTCACATATCAGCAAAGTTTTTGCAGCCCAGACAGAATACGAGTACCAGGGCGGAAGATACCCAAGATGTTCCTCGATAAGCAGGAGCTGGCTCTCGCCCATCACCTTCATGTACACCAAAATATGAAGTCATCTCCAGTCGCAGCCTGACTGGAGAAGACCTTTGGAATTCATGTCACCTCCAAACAGCTGCGAAACTTCTAGTATGGAGTCACCCATGGATAGCTACCTGGAGACCAGTACTCTCGATCTGGAAGACCTCCATCATCGAGCAGCTCCGTCAACGTCGCTACGGTCTAGGACATCATCTTCACCCCAGTCGCCAAGGCGCGGGTTGATGGTATGGACCGGACGTACCTGGAATGGAAAGACCAATATTTTCTTCGTGGACCCGGACTGAAGGTGAGCGCTGGCGGTTACATCGAGCAACTCGAGAAGAATATCCTCCCACATGTCGTCGCCCGTACCTTCTTGGAAACTTTGTACTGCTACAGCATTGGGTGCCACCACATGGAATCGAAGGGCGTTGGAGAAACTCTCGCCTACTTGGAATGGAAGGGGCTGAGTACCTAAAGAAGATGGAATATCCAAGTAGGTCACCTGACCTGAATCCCCTCAATTACCCGGTCGGGCGGATTTCAATAGGGTGGTCTGTAGTGGCGCAGAATTCAACGACTTCGTTGAACTCAGGCACCACATCGCGGTTGCGTGCCAGAATCTCGTCCAGAAGGCTGTGGCGGAGTGTCATGATAGTATTTAATATGCTCTTTAATATGGTGGTAGAAATGTCCGATCAGAATTTAATAAAGTGTAACTTATAGCGCCTCGAAAGTCAATGAAGAAAAGTGACTTTTTTTGCCCCCCCCCCTGTAGATGAGAGATTCCTTGAAGTTTCTGCGCCGTACACGCTCTCTCATGAACCCGATACGTGCTTTGCCGTAAAAACATACTGTACACTTAATTCTGAGGACGGTCCCAGCTATGTGCGAAATGACTGGTTCTGTAGCTGCAGTTGCGGGCCCCTTCCTTTGCTCAGAAAAGCATAATGTGGGGCTGGAAGGTAAGGACACTCGGGTGCTGCCTCCACTCTTGCGCTATCCTCAATGTCCAGCACCAAGACCGCGCAGCGAACCCGGACACAGTGGCATAGAACAACCATAAGTGAAGAGGCTAGCGCGTTCGGCTACGGTTAGGCATCTGGCTGGTCGCAGGGTAGGGACACTCGGGTGCCACCTCCCAACATCAGCGTCGGAAAAAGTGGCTTGCTACTTCACTACGAGCCATTCACCTTGCACATTGCAATGACCAGGATCCACCGAAACAAGGTACTGTTTGACTGTGAATTTTCTTAACTGCATTATTGCAACGCAGAGCTACATTTTGCTACACATTTCAGAGGGCAACTGTTTGAAAGAACGAGTGTGCGCAAATGTTTGAGCAGGTAGGGGTGCGATGTGCTACAAGAAGGGCCCACCCTTCAGCAAGATGCCACCCCATGTTGAGGGGGAGGTGTAGACGAGCACAACCGTCACTGCTCTGGCGCTGACTCAGCCATATCAGAGGCTTTGTTGAGGGGTGTGGGTCGATTCTATCGTCGACGATAATTGGGTCATCGCGCCGATGGGCGGAGCCAGCGGCGTGGCGGCCGCCGCGTACGAGTTTCATTGCGTGGCGGCTCCTTCAAATTGTTAAAGGACTCTTCATCACATTTTGATGCATACTTTAGTAATATTGAATTATCTCCTTCTCCTCATCTGTCCTCAGTTTGATAGCGAAATACTCGTATAACTGCAAACTGCCGTGCCAATAAAACCGATTCCTTTTGAAGTTTCACACAATGTTGCAACAGGTTGTAGATTGTTACAAATTGCGTGACAAAGCGGACGAAACAGTATCATCACGGAATCTTGTAATTTTAATCGATTTCCGTGCCCTCATTATCAGATCCATACATTCCGGTGGCAAAAAGTGCTTTTCGCTGGGAATCGTGACCCTGTCCATATATAGCCGGCAGGTATAGCAGAACAGAGGCGAACTGTTTGCCTTAGGGACTGAAGTATCCTCAGGACCTAACAACGCATTATGACAGTGCTGAACGTTAACAGCGCTAGATTAAGTAGATATTGATTACAAGCAGTTATGAAAGAGCACTGAAAAGATTGGGGGCAGTGCTGGATTGTGGCAGTTAAAGACGAGGTTTATGTTAAACAATCACGTGGAAACCGTCGTAAACATGCCAAAAACGAGGCAAGGAGCACGATAATAGTTTTCGAGCGTTAGCGAAGAAACTGGACCGCAATAATGGTGGCATTGAAAACAACTGAGTATTCTAGCAGCTCACGATGGGGTTCATGCTTAAAAAATCACATGACAACCCTCGTGCTTATGCCAGAAATAAAAAGAGATAATATGGGAATTTTCAGGTAATAAGAAATTGTGACGAAAATGCTGACGTTAACTCAAAACCAAGAGGAAACTTCATAGAAAACGTCCCCAGAATGATTAGCGAATACCCCACGGCAGCAGTGAATAATGATTGACAAGTGCTGTTGCTGTAGATAAATTAGTTGAAGTTGAGCTAGCAATTCATTCCAGTGTGCTAACAAGGACGCCGTGAAACAATGCTAATCCCTTGCTCCAATGACAACTTGTGAGTACGGTAATGCAACCCCGGGATTGCCGCGCCGCGTCGCCGCGCGACACGCCGCGACGCGACGTATGCGGCGTGACCTGAGCTGCCGACGATAGAATCGACCGGGACCCTTTGTTGAGAAGGTGCAAACGACATGGCGTACCTTAGCCTCGTGGAATGTGGTCAGTGAGTGGTAAGTTCAGAACAGATTTCAGCCAAAGTTTTCGGGTGTGGTTCAGCCCACCCGAGCCATGGTGGTGGCGACGAAATAGGCACAACGCAACCACAAGTCGTCTAGGGAATTGCTAGTTAGTGCGCGATGCCGCGCCTGAACTCCACCCAGAACTCGCACAATGTCCCCTCTGTTAAGAATGTTCGCTCACTCAGAGCTGACTGGATTCTAATTGCGAATATCCTGCTGAGAAAAAAGCGTGCCAGTAGTTTATCCAGGACCGCCACGAAGGTTTCATGTATAATTCATTTGTAGCGTGCCAACACGAAAGAGTGTGATCGAGCGACCAACTCCTCCGGCTACTTGACATACAAGTAAATGAGTAAAGAAATTCCGTTATTCCCTTGGAACACTGAGCTGGTCGAGTACTCTTCTTCAACGGTTCTCTCCTTCGTCGGAATTCCGGAAGGAAAATGAGGGTCAAAACAGCCTGAGAATAGATCTTTGGAAAATTCCGAAACTACACAAGTATGAAACAGCTCTTCATGCTGAGTTACACCCTGTATCCCGTGGTGTGAGCCAGCGTAGTTGGCCTTCGTTTCCAAGAGGAAACGAGCCAAGGAAACGGCTGAACTGTTGAACTACTGTTCTAACGTTGAGCAACATTGAGGTTATTCTTGAAATACAGATCTAGCAGCCAAGGTTCGGCAGCGATGGAGCAGTGACGCATCAAGTCTATGCCTCAGCTCCGATTACTGAATCAATGGAAAGATCCAAAAGTAAGCTTATGATAAGCATATCCAAAGTCGCTAAAAAGAATGGGGTCGAATAAGTGCGAATTTTAAAACGGGCATTGTAGAGTCGATACCATGAAGAATGAAGCTTGCGAAGTTGTTATCCAATCAAACAGCTGCGCAACCAAATACCAAAGGCAGTGGGCATGATGGCTGAGGGCGGACGGTTGCTGCCGACGTCATTGGTGGAAGAGCTGCGAGAGGGCATTTGACCAAATCCCATTCAGCCCTTACAGCAATGACCTTGGCAGCAATCACATGTTCCGGCCATCGCGTCCACTGCCTTTTAGCTTCTCACAGGTCTATATCTTAGCGTTGAAAGGCGAGCGTCCAAGGACATATACACTCCTCATCCCTGAGAAGGAGTAGGCGGGGCATTCGAATATGGCACAGAATGGGTTGCTCGTCAGATATTTCATTTTGAGATAACTACCATCTTGTTCAGTGTGGCTCAGAGACGGCCACAATTGTGTCGAATTGAAAATATCTCCTCCAAAGCACAGCCACCGCCACGTTTAACTGAAGTACGCAGCCACGCCTACCACATCTCATATGTGAGGCTGTTTGCCACCGTGTCTTTGAATGGTTGCTGTAGGGGGCGTGAGAGACTTGCAAACGTTTGCTCGTGTCATCTACGCTCCAATATTTGGTGACACGCTGTTCGCTGTTTATGCCTAAACAGTTGCTGCGCTCACAGCTGTACGTGGACAAGCCCGCTCCAAGGTTGAGATATGGACGTACTGCTGATGTTTGGCTCAGAGTTAACTTTTCGAGACGTGTTTTTAAGACTGTCCCAAACTATAATGGAGCTGTATTAACTTACAAGGGAACCCCAACAGGTCGATCCGGCCATTTACAATGAGATGTATATATATGGACGGGTCTTGAGCCGCTGAATCCGAAATCTGCCCTCCGATTTTGCGGAACGATTCTCTGAAGGGAGTTACGGACCATTTAATCTTTGCTGTGTTTGCACAAGCTGACCAGGAAAGGCCAACACGTCAGCCCGGCCATTTGCAACGAAATGTACATCATTGTACTCATCCTTGCCACGATGAACACAAGACTATCTTTAAAATTTGCGGAACGATTCTCTGAGCGGAGTTGTGAGGTTTTTCTTTATTGCTTTTCTTCTTCCGGGCGCGCCAGCGTCCAAAGCGTTAGCACCTGTAGCGCAACTCACAGCGCTCTTCACGCAAAACAGGTATCATATTCGTGTTCAGAGGGTCGAATAACCCCTAGAGACGTCACCCTAGCGAAATCCGAGGTTCTAACTCATCTTCGAGAAAATGGGTTATGAATAGCTATGGCTGACTGATAGCCAAAGCGATACTACGACTAGCATACTGATGATGACTGGTTTTCAAAACTGAAATACCTCTTCATCGTGCCTTTTCGCGAAGACATTACCCGGCTTACTTATTCATGCCGTCTGCATCATTGTCCTCTTTACCACGAGGGAGTTCCATCTCGAGACCATTCATTGATGGTAGGTGAGCTCCCCTCTGCTGATTACCCATGAAACAGCACACATTTTCCAAGTTCGGTCGAAATATCAGATTCGGCTAGAAACTTGTCTCCAGGGGTAGTTTGACTCGCTGAACATGAATATGATGGTATTTCACTGCAAAAACCCTTGTGACATGCGGTTATACTCATATAAAACTCGTCATAGTAAAAAAATTTTTCGATAATAACCTCACATGGGAATCGCCCGCCTTCCGTTGGCAAATAATCAAGAAACCAGGTGAAATGGCCAAACAGAAATTTGGGAGGGCTCATACCAAGTGTTTTGAATGAAAAGCAAAAGGTTACAAGAGCCAAGGATTCCAACATTCGATATCGTGTCTCTGAAGCAATGCACTTATCCACTAGGCCATCGGCGGCTTGCCGCTTGCAGTTATCCTTCTCAACTTGAGCAGACGGAGCTAAGATTAAATGGTCCGTAACTCCCTTTGGAGAATCGTTCCGCAAAATCGGAGGGCAGATTTGGATTCAGCGGCTCAAGACACGTCCATATTTATACATCTCACTGCAAATGGCCGGATCGACCTGTTGGGGTTCCCTTGTTAGCGCAATGCGGATAGCGACCCCGAAGCTTCGTTGGTGGATTGTATTTTTCATTAGCATTCCGAATTTGAAGAGCCCAACTTAACAGCCGACGACATTGTCCTGTTAGCAGACTGCGGAGAATAACCCAATGTTAAGCTGCAGACATGGCAAGAGATTACCTGTATCATCCGTCACAGTAGTGCCTTGATAATCGAGCTGCTCGAGCTGGTGCCAGAAATGTTTCCATTAGCCCCTGTAACGCGCTGGAACTGCACAATGGCTTCTCTGTGCTTCAGGCGCGCAATGTGCACCACACCATTCTTTCAGAGCTTTCACGAAGAAGCCTATCCATCCATTAGGCGATTTTCAGGTGTTCGTTTGACATCATGTGCAATCCGGTCGGTAAATCGCTCCGCTCTGGCGGTCATCCTCGAGCCGCATGACGTGACAAGCCCACTTGATCTTCGAGGTTTTGGCGATTGCGGCTGCGTCCCTGGTTTTCGATCATTGACGAAGTGCGGAGCTCCGAACTTCCTTTCCCATTTGCGTGTAGCGAGAAACTCCAAGCGTCGCTCTTCCAACGAGGGACTCCGATCCCATATAGAATGGTTCGAGCTCATCCACGTCAGAACTGTGTTGGTTCCTAGGCGACGAAGACTGTCAAAACCGGAGTTGAACCACATTTTCTCGATAGCAAGCATCCGATTCGGAATGTCTATGACAAACAGTGTGTTGACGAGGACCGTCGAGGCTTTTGCTATGTTGAGGAGCAGTTCATCTCCCCTTTCGTAGACGACGTGGCAGCGATGCCTTCTCGTCTCGGTTAGTCCAGCGACGTCGTACTTGATCTTGGTTTGCATCATCAGATCTTTGATGTGAGCTTGCGAAGCAGGCATTCGTGTGTTAAGAGTACAAACTGTCACCCAAGTTCTGGACAGCTTGTTTCGTTGCCCTGAGATACTTGCAGAAGATGCTGTCAGAGGAAGAGATCCCGTTCAAAGGGAAAAATACACTGTCAGAAGATAGTTTTCAGAAAAATTACAGTGTTCTACATGAGATACGGAGCCGACGGTAGGCGACCGAGAGCAAATAATTGAAAGATTAAAAGCAATCTAGCCGCTAGTAGTAATGTCGAAGTAAAACCCGATTGTACGCAGCTTGGATGAAAGCAAGGAATTCTCGGGTATTCTCTGCGATCGACGGTGCTCCAGAAGCTCGAACGCAAGGTGTACCCGACAGTGGCAATACCCAAGAACTTTCACGGCCGCTAGTGCTGCTCTCCAAGCGAATATCAGAAAAAACCAACTAGCTTGCTGAGAGGAAAACACTGCCATGGGGCTTGCCACTGAACTTCACGGTCATAATCAGAAATGATGATGTCAAAGTGGTCTGCGCCTGTACGACCTAAGAATCATGAGCAACAATAGCGGTAGTATGACACTGCTGAGAATGCCACAGAGCGGTTCCACGATAAGAAAGGATTTGAATGTCGGAACTCAAGACGAGCTTCCACGACGAACCTTAGAGGAAAAAGTATAGACATTAACAGGAGAGATCTCACTGGATGCAAAATAAAGGTAGAAGGCGCCTAGGGTAGGAGAAAATGACATTGTTCTGGAAGAGCAGCGAACCTCCCGTTGGCGCGAGATCAACGCTAAGGAATCATGGGAACAAATGTGGAGAGAACGCCTATCGAACCGATGACCTAACCATATTGCCAGTAAGGTTCATGTGCACTAACCTGAAATAACGTGGGCGTTCCAACAAGGGAGAAAAAAGTAGTGAGAAGATGGAGGGTTGCAGGCCACTCCATCGAGGACGTATATGCTAATAAAATTAAAGCTTGTAAAGGTTACACTATCCCTGATACTTCTTCCTATGAGACCTACTCTTTTGAACTCCTTCTGGAAAAAAGTGCTGTGTGAATGGGAACCTTTCTAGAAGCTTATCAACATCCCCATACTGTTGCAGCTCGTAGGTACCCTATAAATCCTCCACTCCTGCACTTACTTCACCACGACCTTCTAGCGTCAGCTTGTCAGCTTAGCCTTAGGTATTCAGAGCCTCTTTAAGTCTTCTCACCCAACCAAAGACCTTTGCGTGACAGCATTTTCTGCCATATTTGCCAGTCAGAAATTGTATGAAGGGCGGAGCCGACATAAAGTCTTAATTCTGAGCTGACGAGCGTCGGGCCGTTGCATAAGCTGCTTAAACGCTTTACTAGGACGTCGATCCATGTGGATCCACTTACTTCATATTTTTTCAGTGTTAACAACGCCATTAACTTTTATTGCTTCTCTGAAAAGAAACGGAGAGTAACTTTTTCCATTTGAGGTTCTCTACCCTGTATAGTTTGAAATAAAACTAGACACTTTCTATGTTCATTAGTGTGGAATACGCCACGCATTCCCCTTCAACAGACTTAGTGCACGTTGTTGCAGTGTTTCTACGTGAGTTCGGCATAACTGGCAAGTTAGTCGATCTTATTCCATCCACGCAATGATACTGTTCAACACCAAAAGGAGATTGGATATTAGAAAGTTGAGAATCGTTCACCCCAGATGGATGTGATGGACTATTATTTCGAGGACAGTACGTAGCGGGTGTGCTTCCCACTTCCCTGGCTGTCCTGGATATAGCTGGAAAAAATTCTGCCGTTCTACGGGACTGATCTGCCCAAAGTCCGTGCCTTCTACTACTTCACTCTTTTATAGGACATTGTTTGGGTTTACGCTTTTGGAAGCAGCAAGCCGGAACTTTTTCTCGGTGCTCGCTTTAGACAAATGGTGTAAATTTCCCACTTCTTTCGGTACCTATCGAACTCCAAATTCTTTCGTTGCCTACTGATGAAGGATTTTGCATGAACAAGACTCATAGCTTGTCCTCTTCTCTTCTAAGACTCGTCATGGCGAAGATGGTAGTGGTGGTGACGGCGGATATCACACCGCACAGCGCTTGAATCAAGTCTCGGATCGATCTCCATCTATGCCAGCAGGTCCACTTTTTCTTCGGAGCTAGTTTCAGAGCGGTTCGAGGGGGAAAACCTGAATCGTACCCAGAGTAGATCAACAGGGCTGCAATAAAACACTGCCAGGACCAGTGCTGCGGATTATGGGGCGTATCACTGATCCTGGAGTTGCTATGGCGTCAGCCCGTTCTTCACCTATTTTCGAAGGGGGCAAGCGACAACAATTGGTGGAAAACTGCCTGGCGCCGCGCCAAACCCGGCCCGTGACATAGCCTGCAGCGTCCATAGCGAAAACGACTGTAGGTCCCGAAAGGGGAATGATAAGCCCCATGGTTTTCTAATTTATCTTGGACTCATATTATGTAGTCGCACTCGCTTTCAACACTTCGTTTGGCGGATTCTTCGCAGTCGTTGACTCCCATCAGTTGCTTTTCAGAGGGTTTTGAACACCTGAAGTCTGCGCTGAGTCTTAAAAACCTGAGCAGTTTTGTTTCGGATTTGAGATTCGATTCGCGTGCCGTATACGCAACAAACGCCACCTTTTACCCATGCATCGTCTCCCTTATAGGTTCCCACTCCTGAAGAGGAAACCCTGACATTGTCGCGTTTTTTTCCCTTTGTGGCAGCTGTCACAAGTTACCTGCTCCACTTGTATTCCACTTGTAAACAGTCTTACTTCCTTCGTTCCCTCCTGTATGATTAGTAGCACTTACTTTTCCGTTAGTGTTCCTTCGCCAGTCACTCAAGGGCTCTTGACCTAAAATCGACTTACTACTGCGTTGCCACGCCTTTCAACTCATTCTAATTACGTGGGAGAATTCGTCAGTCGGTTGGCAGTCCCATGAGTGCTATTGTTGTATGCGACAATTACTTGACATTTTTTGGGGCATTGTGTCCCGTCTTCCAGCAGTCCAGCGATTTTTTGTGACATTTCACCCCGGAAACGTTTTGGCTTCCGATCGAAAAAATGTTTACTAATGCATTTCCGGTTGACGAAAGACTTCTGCATTTAGCGGGCTATTTTTATGTCCGGCATTTTTTTTCCCAGATTTCATTGCAGTCTTCCTGATTTTGGTGATCTAGAAGGCGAAAGTTGGCTGCGGTTTTTTGGCTGATGTTTGACACGGTGATCGTTAACTGTGTCTTCAGGGCACATTACTTGATTAAGGAAAATACTTGTGTAGCAAGGTGCCGCACGTAGACCCAGAGCTAGCCCACGCTAGAACCCAGGTTAGAACGCAACCGTGAACTTTTTGACAAAATGAGTGAAAGCTTTGCTGGGACCTGTTCTTCCTTGGGTGAACGCATCGCACTATTTGGTTCCTATTCTCATGAAACTACCTTGGGACAACGGCGTCACATTCATATCTATGTATGCATATCTATCGTCTCGGCCATATTCGTGCTCTCTAATTTTCTGTCTCTGGTGTCGCTCCAGTCTCTTTGCCTCTCGTTTCTTCAAATACGCTTTCGGGGCTTTCTACTGCGAAAAGCACCACTAGCTTATTAGGCTAGTTTCGACAGTATCTTCTGTTCTCTTGTTTGCTTGGCTTAATATCATCTACAAATTCATATTGCACTCCACTACCTATCTGGAACTGATCCCAAATCGCAAAATCTGTCCTGAAAAATCTTGGAGTGCATTATTTCTCAACAGCTGGGCCTTTCACAAAGTGCTGTTCATTTCAATCGTTCTTGCCAAAGAAAACCAATTGTTTCGTGAGCTCAGAAACTCTTACAAAGTTATCAGTGTCTGCAAGCAATTGGATGCAGGGTACAGCATCGTGATGTGTGAAATGGTGGTGTAAGTACGACCCCTCCTCCCTCGAGAGAGGGTGTCAGTACGACTCCCCCCACCTGAAATGAGGGTCTCGGTACGACCCCTCCCCTCTTCCAACGACGACCAAATACGACCCCTCCCCTCCCCAACGGGAAAGAACGACCCCCCTAAACGTTCCACACAACGATGCTATACCCTGACCATGAGTGGATGTCGTACATTAATAAATGCCTGCTATTGGTAAAAATTTTGCAGAATGCAGCCCTCCTCCCTCCACGGACCAAACACGATCCCTCTTGTAGGAGATCCCCAAAGTATAACGTGCTCTGCTGAGAATCAGTTCATCCCCGTGGTCGTTCTCATTGTCATTCAGATTTGGATCTAGAAAAGACGAAAGGGGTCAGGACCGACTTATAGTATGCCTCTATATGCAAATATTTTCTTCGAATTCAAGAGAAGCGTGGCTTACCTCTTGGATTCCTAGGTTGTCTTCATCAAGGAAAGTTTGAAGCAGACCCAGCAAATTTTTCGAATAGCAGGATTTGGACGCTCGATGGAGTTCAAAATGAATAAGGTTTCTCTCCAAGTTAGCCCTGAGGATGATGTTAAGTTGATTTCTATGGCCTACATCTCGAAGGAGTGTATGGGAACTGAGAATAACAAGTGCTGTCGCCACTGAATGTCGAGCATGGTAACTCTAGTGGAGAACCTTGTCACGAAAAGACTTACTGTTAGAAGGTGTTGACCAGAAAGGCACTCGATCCAGCAGTGCCCACTAAAAGTGTCGCTTGTCTCATGCAGATCGAAGGTAGTGACCCGTGGCATCGCTTACCAAGGGGGGATAAAATCCTTGATAGACACATGTCCAGGCCAGTAGTCTTCCATCCGAGGTCGACAAGCAGCAGCGTTACTTTCCAGTCGCGGCGAACGAGGCGAAGTGGAGCGACGTACGCAAAATTCCATCCCACTCAACAACAGGGCTGCGCGTCGACTCCATCTCCCTAGTCAACTCGTGCTGCGATGCCGAGTCTGAGAGGTAGCTCTCCACGCCCGGATTGTGAAAGATGAAAGCACTGACTTGTACATCAGCTCTTGCCCACCATG
>MU915834.1:4215-17277 GCA_036418165.1 Cooperia oncophora
TGAGAAAGCAGCCAAAACAGCGTAAACTAGGGAGAAAATGGCTAAAATAGGCTGGAAACAGCTGATCGCCGCGCTCGCAACACACCGCAGCCGCGTCGCGTCCCTTGCCGCCCAAATCAATCGGATGACGTCGGATACGACTGTACAAAGTCGACGAGGGCGGGCGGGAGGAGGTATGTAGCTCGCCTGAAACAGGAAACTCAGGAAAATTCGAGGAAAACCGCGAATCTGAATAATAAGATACTGTATACTCAATGATTTTTTACTTTCATGTGCTCTAATTCGAGCTCCTCTTTTGATGAACTCCCTGCATTGTGACTTTTTGTGACATATTAGTATCCCTACTCATTTTCTTGCTTTTGACAGCCAAACTTTTTCCACATTTGATCTCTTAAGGAACAAAATACTGTGCAGGTATCAAAGATGGCTTGAACTTTCTGAAAGGCAGCTCACTTCGTTCCACATACCCGCTAACCCGAGACTTTGTGGACGAATTTGAAGACTGACGACGTCGTTGGTCCTGCTGGTATCCCAAAATTTTTGTAGTCTTCTTGTACTGCGTATAGGTAACCCATGAAAGAAGCTGACCAGTAACCCTAACCTTATCTTCCGGATATTTCTTACGGATATTGAGATTGATATGATAGCAGATACGGGAAACTGCTATTTCAACGGGTCTACACATCGCAACACGCCGATTTTGTAAAAACTGCGGGCAGTTGATAATGCATGACTCGATAACTAGCGAAGCTGGTCAAAAATTTTCGAAATTTGAAAAAACTCGAAGCGTTATGGTTGAATACCTGACCTCTACTTCCTGTTTGGGGAAACGCTGTTGCGTTTGGAGCACTTTGGAACTTTTCGTGTGATCTCCATCTAGATGTACTAACTTTTGGCGGCGGACAGTGTGGGTTACTTTGATACAATGCCATGTCCAAACAGACGAGACAGAGAGGTGACTTGATCTTTAATATACATAAAGCCAGTACGTACTACGACATTAATTTTAAATGTTTGGTTTCATTCTATTTGGTTCTCACAGGTCATTCTTTCCAGGGTTAATCAGGCTGTCGCTAATCAACCAGAGTTTGCTGCTGCCTTCAAATGCGCTGTTGGCACTCCGATGAATCCTACTAAACGTTGTGCTGTTTGGTAACTACACCCACGGAAATGCGCTTTATTTTAGCATTTGCCGTTAACGAAGTTATTTCTACTGTGAAATTTCTTCATTGCTTCCTTCAACTCTAATTGCAATCGTGCTACATCAGAAGAAACCTTTTTTCTGACGTCACTGTATCAGTTTCTCTTCACATCAGCCACACGAGACTGAAGTGAATTCTTGCCTCGCCCTCTTTCACACGTGACAATGTTTCCACATATCAGCAACAATTCACTGTTGATTGTGTTACTTCGACATCATCGAATTTTTCTCTAATAAAAGTACAGAGCAGATGTTCTAAGCGAGTATTCAGTTTCATACCCGCCCATAAGTGGAGGCATAAGCACTCCACCGGATGCTGTCTCTCGCACCCTTTCACCATGATAACAGATGGCACTGACTCCTTTCATGATTCACTGGACGAGACTATAAGGGATCAGCGAACATTAAGCACTGAGCTGCTTGCCCGTAATACCTGAGCTACAGAGGCAGCAGTACAGACTTGAGAAATCTAGTGAAGACAACTTTTTATCAGCACTTATCAAGTGATATCATGATTCCCACCTGTCGTCAAGGTCTCTGCTCCAGAACATTCGAATGCGGCGCTGTGAAACCAATACCGGCTGGAAGAGGGACGATTGTTAATGCTCGTTATCACTTTCTGTCACCCATCATGAGTACCCTAGAATCACACCACACATCGCATGTTGGCATTGACCTACTATTACTGCGACCCTCATGCATTTGACGAATTTCCTCTTCTGCAGCCTCATATCGGATCTTATCAAGTGTGATAACCTTCCGTCACTCATTAATAGTGTTTTCGTCCCACTACCTACATTACCTGCTAGAACTGACTTTCCACTGTCACTTCGGCCGAGTCACATATCAGTGGAAATTTCGCAGCCCAGACAGAGGAAGTGGATACGAGTACCAGGGCGGAAGATACCCAAGATGTTCCTCGATAAGCAGGAGCTGGCTGCCGCCCATCACCTTCATGTACACCAAAATATGAAGTCATCTCCAATCGCAGCCTGACTGGAAAAGGCCTTTGGAATTCACGTCACCTCTAAACAGTTGCGAAACTTCTTAAATGGAGTTACATGTGGATAGCTACCTGGAGACTCTTGATCTGCAAGATCTCCAACGTCGAGCAGCTCCGACAACGTCGCTACGGTCTAGGATATCATCTTCACCGCAGTCGCAAGGCGCGGTTGGTGGTATGGACCGGAAGTTCCTGGAATGTGAAGACCGATATTTTCTTCGTGGACCCCGGACTGAAGGTGAGCTGACGGTTACATCGACCAACTCGTGAAGAACATGTCCTGCCTTCATGTCATCGCCTGTACTTTCTTGGGGACTTGTACTGATATCGCGGTCGCCCGTTGTGGAAGTTTAGGTATCATTGCGGATGCGAGTCTTTTTGATTCGGGATAAATTCTCGCTATATGCGATTGAATTGTTGCTGAAGGTGCAAAGCAACCTGAGGCAGCATTCATACTTCGCGACAGCAGCGGGGATCGTCGGTACGTGACAGAGCACGCCGCACAGGGTAGAGCATCGTTGTGTCAAACCTATGGGGGAGGTCGTACTTGGCCGATGGAGAGGGGGGGGGTCGTACCTGTAGGGGTCAGTGAGCACCGGCAACGCTATGATGTTCAGTTGATAAGATCAGTGGAGCTATGAAAGCCGTAATGCTAAAAAAGACATGAAATATTTTATGAGGGTTTTTTTCAGGTTTATCCGTTCATCAGCCTTCTTTCCATGGAAAAGTCGATGGTTCACGAATCTTATTTCTAATCCTGTATTCGGAGCTCAATAGGAGACCTTCCTTTCAGTGAATTCTGACGTCAAGATAGATCATATGTGATTACTAAGATTTGCATTGCTGCTGTATCTTTATTCAGTGATAAAAGATTCATCAGAGATCCTTGTCGTGGAGAACTCCTGAAGAAAAAAATCATTGCTTTCGAAGTTTCGAGCTCCCGTCTCAGTTTGATTATGTTTTGGGCGTCATGTCTATCGTTTAATCGATGCTTGGTCATGTAGTGAATGACATAGAGATCCAGAAGCGCATCTGTGTCTCCTGCAATTGCATGTGCTACTCACCACTGAGAAGGAACATGTGGAGGAATGGTACCTTTCAGCATGGCATCTTTCACGTCCTTCATGAAACTATCCGATCTAACAAAAGTGGACGGCATGTGGGGTCGAAGGTCCAGGCCAGGAAGCGGAGTCATCCACTGTCGGACTAAGTTCTTCGGCTTGACAGTGAGCAGGCTGGGGTCTCTGTGTACCCTGGAACAGTTAAGTTGTCAAGAGATGATCACTTCGCGGGAAATGATGCAATGCAGCAGAAATGAATGAATCCTACCTCATCAAGGCATCCAATCGGTGGTGCTGCCATCTGTTCAATGGTGTTTGTTCTCTCTTTATCTACTTCTTTTTTCTTGTCGTCGTGGCGACGTCTAACCGCTACGCAATCGCGCACGGATGAGTTTTCAGACGGAAATCGAATGACTAAGTGACGTTGACATAAATGCACTTCAGGGGTCTACAGCATTGATGGGTACGCATGGATGAGGGATTACGGCTCATGTTTCTATGACTTTGAAGACATCCTCTTGATGAAACCATTTTGTAGAGCCCTTCGTACGCCTCCGTCTTTAAGAGCGGCAATCGAATGCATGGCGCGCACCCACACGATATCGATGGCAGCGGAGATCTTATTCCACTCATTTGAACGGAAATATGTGTTTTGAAGAAAGATGAAAGTTTCCGAAGGTGTATCCTCACAATGGCACATAAGGAGTCAATTTTTCGGGTGGGTCAGAGGGTGGCGCATCTGTGACCCATCTAAAATATCTCCTGAACTAGTGGGTCTTCAGAAAAACTGTAAAGCTTATTGGAAAGAGAAAAGATGGAGGGGTTTCAAGACGACTTCAGTCCTGATGAAATTGCGTTTGAACGAAGCAGTCCTCGTGTGAATCATGGAAACCAGCTCGCGATTTACCCCTGGCCGAACCGTGACCCATCCGGAATATTTCACCAACGGGGGATTGTTCAGTTTGCAACTAGGTAGAATACACAATAGTAGAAACTTTGCCGTTGCATGCTGCTCACCATTCCTCAAAAGCTCCGCACCTAAAAAAAGATATAAGCTCCTGAAAAGACCCCAGATTTTCGAACACAAGCGAATTATCAGTTGATTTTGATAACATGTTCGGGCAGCACTCCTACGATAGCCCTCATTGCTGGTAATAACAGCCACACTCGAAACGTACTATTACACCCCCCTCTCTAGCTTTCTGCTCCTGGATTTTTTCAGTCTTTCTTGATGTGGCAATTAATGTCGATGCTGAATTAAAGATTGTTTCAAGTCCTCTTCCCTTGTCGCATAGATGTTACTCGAATCGCTGATCGCATCATTCCTCATTTTTAGCAGAGTTTTGTCGCTCTTCATTTGATTATGGTATTTTATCATACGAATAACCTTGGTCTGTACAGTCGTCATCCTTGCACTTGATAGGGGCGTGTCGGCGAGAAGGAGCGTGCACACTGTTTGAAGCCTTCTCAGCCTTTTCGTTGAAACGCGTATGCGACAAAAAGTGATAGAAAACGAGTAACACGAAGGATATAATACAGTAATGTCACTTCCTGGTTCAACGATTGGTGCAGTACGGGTGCGGGCGACCGCGCCGCACGCAGCCGCACTGACATTGACTATCAAGTGCAAGGATGACGACTGTACATCCAGATGTGCTTCAGAGAGTGCCGCCTGAATCCTACACCCGGAAAAACGGCCGGACGAGTTTTACGGGCGCAAGTCGTCCACTTCGTTGTGGGACCACGCGTCCCTTTAACTTCATTTGAATTAGGATACTTCAATAAGAGCGGTTTTTGTTAGGTTACCGCTCTTTACCGGTTGCCGCTCTCGCTCGGGATCGCCACCAGCTACGATTGAGAACAAGATTCTGATTAATAGGATGGAAGAGAACCTTAACAAGGGTGATCTGGTGGCAAAGTCCTCCAAGTGTTCGTCAACACAAGGAAGTTTGATTGATGGTTTTCTCAGACCATTACAACACGTTTTGGAAGGAAAACACTGCTGTTTATCAAAGAGGCTGAAAAATTGAAGGAAAACGGAAATGGAGATTTGTCACTGTACATGTTTTCCACTTCATTTGCAGGTAATTAGCGCTAGCCGATAACGAGCATGAAAGGTGTCTGCACAACAATTATCAGAAAAAGTGTGGCGTGAGGCAGATGCAGTAGGAGTGGTATTCAGAAGACATAAAAGCGGAACATGCGCATTGCATTTAAATAAAACTACACTATTCAACTGAAAGAATGTACAAATAGAACAACAACGGTACTCACAAGGGATTTTATTAGGTTGTCCGGAAAGTTCTCAGCGTTTTGAGTGTTTCACTTTAAACGATCATAACTTTCTTAATACTCATCGGATTTAATCGAAATAAGCACCATTCGAATCAGCACACTTTTGCCAATGTGACAGCAGTCGAGAAATCCCATCAAAGAAAAAACTGGGTGGTCGAGAATCCACGAAGGCTTTTTTGCCTGGTCCTGATTGATGAAGTATTTTCCAGCAAGGAAGTTCTGAAAATGTTTGAAAAGGTGATAGTCGGTTGGTGAAAGGTCTGGAGAATATGGCGGGTGAGGTAGAACTTCAACCCCCCCCAATTCGTTCAATTTATGGATAGTGATTTGTGAAACGTGTGGGCGGGCGTTGTCATGCAAAAGAATCGGACCCTTTCTGTTGACAAGTGCTGGCTGCAGCTGACGCAATTTTCGGTACATTTCGTCGATTTCTTCACAGTAGCTGTCTGCTGTGTTGGACAAAAAGTTATAGTGGATCACACCAGCCGATGACCACCACACTGTGACCATAATCTTTTTTTCGTGAGGATTCGGCTTTGGAAATTGCCTCGGTGGTTCGTCGGCATCCAACCACTGTCCGGAACGTCTCCTGTTATCATACATGATCCACTTTTCATCACAGGTGACAATTCGGTCCAAAAACGGGTCGTTTCTGTTGCGCAAAAGCAGTGAAGAAGAAACCTCGAGACGTGCCAATTTCTGCCGGTCACTCAAATTGTGGGCACCCACTTGTCGAGTTTTTTCACCTTCCCAATGCGTTTCAGACCATCCGCAACAGTGGATTTGCCAACGCCTAGCTTTTCTGCAATCTCTCGAACTGTTTGGGATGGGTCAGCCTCCACAAACGCCTTCAAATCCTCGTCAGGTATTGCTTTAGGCCGACCGTTACGAGGTTCCTCTTCACGGCTAAAATTTCCAGAACGAAATTTGTCGAGATATTGTAGGCGCACGGTGCTTTCTCCAACATTATCCCCCCGACCCTGTTAATTTGTCCGGGGACGCGGCAGTCTCTGGCGCTGCGGATTGACCCAATTCGTAGTTGAAAAAAAATATCATCCGATGTTGCTCTTTTGTTACACTTCAAAAAGTCTTGGGAAAAGGGGACTATCAAGCAATGGTGAAACGGCAATTACACCATCAGAAGGCGCAAAAAAATTCTCTTCAGGATGCACTACTGCTTCGCAGGGGAGAATGAGCTTTTAATCAGCAACGAATTTACAAAAAATAGTAACACAAAACGCTGAGAACTTTCCGGACAACCTAATACAAATAGTTATAAAAGTGCAGTCGAAAAAAGCGCATCTATACGTATTACTGTTGACCGAGAAGAAAGTACAAATAGGTCAGTATCGGTCACTTGATTTCACGAAAGTTGGAGAACTCGGTTCGAAAAAGTGAGCGTCTTCATGTGAGACACTGCTGCATATCGTTTTGCATGACAATAAGTGTTTTGGGGACGATTTTCTGATCAACCTTATGTTGTTTGCTCAGTGTCGGGAAGGACCACCGCGTCCAATAATGGACGTAAGAGTGCTGTAGCAAGGATATGCAAACGCTGTGAGAATCACACGGGGTTTGTGACGGCGAGCGAGGTGGGAAGGACCATAAATGCAGGGCTCGGTTCAGGCAGTGATTCTCAGATGTCATACATAATTGAGTGATAAAAGATTCATTCTGAGTTCATGTTGTGAAGGACCCTCGAAGAGACTCCTGATCGCAGAGGCAAACCGCATGCTCTGAATGGAGAAAGTTAGATGAGAAGAAGTACGGCTGTCGCCCAAAACGACCTCATAAATTGAAAAACCAGCGAAACACAGTTCACGCAGGAACCATTCCGAATCCTAGGAGTACATCCATTTACAGAAAAAACCAATTTTATACTTTTAACACCTCCGCGCGCATAACGCACTACAGAGGTGGTGTCAGTCAATGTTGAACGAATTATTCTCCGAAAACCTTGACGAAAAGATGTGTTCTAGAAGCATATTCAAGTCTTCAAACAATATGGAAATGGTATAGAGCCGTGAGAGTAGTTTTTCACGCTGCCCGAAACTCTTTACAGAATTTCTAGATCGGAATTTTTCAACTCACGATCGTGAAGGAATGCTAAGCTGTCAATTGAAGGAAGGATATATAATACCTGTAAGTTGATCGCTCCCTTGTCCCGTCTGCTCCTCTCGTTAACGCGATCAACGGAAGTTCTGGGACACATAAGAAAAAGACGAGGGAAGGCGGGTGGAATGGATAGTTTGCCGAACGACAACTCATGTGTCACCCTCCCCTCCTGTATTGTGCGATAACTGTGATAGTGAAGCCTGCCTTTGAGGTTTAGTTCCCCTAAAGAACAAAATACGTGTGGAGAAATTGTGTTCTCGAGAAACAACGAAGAGAAGAGGCATGAATAAAACTCGTCTAAGCGAACGTAAGCTCTCAAATATGCTTCGAAAGACGGATATATAGAGCCAAAGATCCTGTAGATAGGGTCTGTTTGCCTTTAGAAAAGTGGGCGACATGTGGCCGTTGCGCGCGCCATTGAGCGGGTCACTGTAAGATGAGACTATCCATAATTTTGTGGAAAGAATTTTCCAAAAAGCTGTTTAGCAGATGAGATTACGTTAAGGAGCCGTGCAGGTTTGATGTTCTCGGAACTGATGAGAGATCGGATAATAACAGTTAGGAGCAAACCCTAAGAGACCCCCTATGACAAACGGTTAATGATAATGATAATGATTTACAGTGCAGTTCTCTGCGGACGGTGGGGCGGTCCTAAGGCCACGCTGGCTAGCGGCCCGATATTTGCCTGTTGGTCGAAAGCCGCAATAACCTTGCCCCTGCGTCTCTGACACTGACTCTGCGCTCTAACGCACGCCGCCGCACAATCTACCCACTCTCCCGCTCTGGGCTCTGCCGATCGATAATAGCTCCAGCTGATTTTACGGCACTTTCGCAGTATTTTTTTCTACATTCAGCTAAAAAAGCTGCGAATTTTCGACTTTCGGCTTTAACCGTCAAAGGTGAGTATTTTTACTAAAATTGTATCACAATTTGCACGAATTTAGCTTGAAAATTCCCTTAGAAAACATTTTTTTCTTCTGATTTTTGCAATTCGTCCAAACTTTTCCTTATCGTCCCAGTCTTTTTTTTATGTTACTCAACTGGACTTCTGTCGAATAGACCGTTCTTTTGCAGATTGCTGATCTTCGTTTATTCATCGAACCATCTTTGACTCTGTTTTAGAACGCTACGGAGAGCCGACACCTCCTGCACATATAATTCACTCAATCATTCACCAAAAGCGCCATCACTATTGAACAATTGAGAAGCAGCACGCAGATTCTGAAGAACAGAATCCAAAAGGTAAGGAGAAAAGTAAGAAAGAAATAGTCAGCATGATGACTCACAAATATTTCCAGGAAATATGAATAGTGGCGCAAATTAAGAAGCGACTCCCGAGCTTTCAAAACATGAGTCAAAAGATGGTTCTCCGCTAATTAACGAGATCACATCCCTGGACTCTACTGTTGAAGAAAATAACACATAAAAAGACTGGGACGAAATAAGGAAATACTGTTTGGACGAAAATTGCAAAAATGCAAGTAAATGACAAAATGGTTCTTCTAAGGATTGTGTCAATGCTCAATGATTCCATGGCAAATTGGTATACACATTTAGTAAAAATAACTCACATTGTGACTCAGGTTGAACAGCCGAAAGCGGCGAAATTCGCGAGCAATTTTTACGTGCCAGGAATAGCCTCGCGCCAGGAATCTCGGAGAAAGATGCGTCGGGATTTCAGCCCAGCTGATGGACAGCGTCAGCCCACTTATCGATCGGCCGAGAGGTGCACTCGAGGAAGTAGTGGAGTAAGCGGCAGCGGTTGGGTCTGAGCTCTAGAGCGTCCAGAGGTCATGTGTCAAGAGACGCGAGGGGCAATCGTGATATAATTTGTTCTCGGCACATTGTGCGGCTGTTCCATCGCCCCGTGCTCCCACCCATCCCAGCCGGACGCGGCTCGCCCCGCCCGCTGGCCTCGTAGGGATCCACGCCCACGCGTCCGTGAGCACCCTCCCCACCTTGCTATCTATACGTTCGCGCATAATCTTCGCAAACCCCAAGACACAAAACATCAAGTTATATTTTGTACCTGATGACCGACCTGTGCTGAACATTGAAATTTAAAAGATCATATACAAAAGGGAAGGGGAAGAAGTCGAGGAGCAGTGAAGACACTTTGGTGGTGAAGCCAGCTGCGCCCGGCCAACACTGCAAGTCTCGAGAAGTAGGCCGCACAGCGCTCCGCATAACAGCCGCCAACAGCCACCAAAGTCCACCGCTGATTATCTTTGCCAAGGGTGGTGAGCGTTGGGTCGGGAATAAAGACGAGAGGAGAGCCGTTCCAGAAGATCAGCAAGATGTGGGTGTTTTCAGCTAGAATGAGGCTACGCAATGCTATAACATTTGGGCAAGTTATAGACCGTATAGATTGTTAGAGAAATAAACATAACTAGCTCCCTAACAAAGAGAACAACTAGTGCGCAGAGAAAGATTCGCAGCATACATAGGAAGAACCCAGGAGAAAGGAAAATAGGATTTGAGGAACTACGAGAGTACAACACTAACAACACGAACTGAACACCTAAACTATAAAATAAGAATGAGCATTGATGCACTCCGTCCTTGGTTGACAGGTGGCCATCGCTACCGACAGATGCCTGTCCTAAATAACCAGCCTGTTGCCTTCGAGAATATTGGCTTATTGTTGAATAAATCTGGATGATACTGCCCGTCAACTACCTCGGCTGGGTAGGCTTTGTCAAAAATGATAATGACCTTTCGCGAGCGAAAAGCTATTAACTTATCAAACTTGCTTTAAGCGAGCTTTCTCTCTTAGCAGCTTGGAACGGTGCCCTCGTGTCACGCCTATAGTTCCTGACTTTCTAAAAGCTCGTCAAACTTCACATCAATTACACCTCTAGAAAGCTTGGATAGATCATCGAGATCTTCAGAATTAATAGAGTCCTCCGTTTGGTACGATTTCTCCTATCCAAACAGGAGGACTAGAATTCCCTACAGCTAGCCAGCAGTGGAAATTAAGGATGAGTTCCGGAACCGGATTATCGAAGGAGACTCTATTTGGCAAGACTTCGAACTAGACAGCGATCCCTGATATGAAGTCGTGCACATCGACTCTCGACACCTCTTCCCTCCGCCCCGCCAGTCTTTTTGTCGAGCCTCCAACTCTCCTTGTGAAGTTATTCTCAACTCTATTGTCTCGAAAAGACACAACCCTTTACTCTGTTGTGCTGCTTTCTGGTGCTCACCAGATATATTATGTCCGTTCTCGAGTGCTTTGACTTGAATGGGGCGGAGCAGACTTTTGTTTTGTTTAAATTACGTACTAATAATAATGCAATTGCTACCCGAATAATGCTACGAACATCTTTTATGTTTTTTCTTGGAATTTTTTCCAAAATTACTCGAAATTTTCCCCCCAGCTCTCACCGTTCTTGGAATTTTTTCCCAAATTACTCGAATTTTCCCCGTTCTTACTCTTGAAAAAGCTGATTTTCATGAATATCCTAGTTTGGATTGCATAGTCATGCAAGTGAAATTTCGCATCAAAATCACTTCGATCTGAAAATACATAAAAAATGTTGGTGGTAACATTTCTTATTATATGCATTAGTATTTGCATAGTAGTTTAGCAGAAAGGAGGAAAATTTACATGAAAACAAGCAAGAAGGCGAGGGTACCTTTGGGAGTTCCCGATTCGCTCAAAGAAAAGTTGTTGTGTGTTTTTTCAGGAGGACACAATTCTCCTGATGTGTTGATATTGGTTCTTTATTGTTTGTACTATTATATGTATACAGTTGGTAGCAGAAAGGGGAGAAAAAGCGGAAGAACCTGCATTGTCGAGAGTGTTAAGGCCATCTGGAACGATGTTCATCTAGCTGTATGAGAAGAACATCAACATGTTTCCTATTGTTTGTCGTTTCTCGAGCATGCTTCCAAGTTAGTCTATAACGGGTCCTGTTAACACTCTTTCATGCATACCCTCCTCAGATTTTCTTCCATCTGATTCCCTACATCTTTCTGCTGCTCCATCGCCGGCCCAATCAATACGGATGGCTTCCACATGGCTCACCAGGTGATGGTTGATCTCCACACCCGTTCTGTCGAAGCACTCTCGCCTGCTTGCTTCCTGACATCTACCCCATTTCAGGGAGTTTCTTCAGAAATATTCGCTGGTGATCAACCTATTGGCGATGTCTACTACGGGACGATCACATGCAATCACAACACCCATTCCTTTTCAAGAACTCTCACACCCCTCCTCAGCTCCTCCGCCTCTGTCGCCCATTGCTCCTCGAAAATCCACAAGTTGTCCTGCAACTCCTTCACCTCTTTCACCCACTCCTCCATACTCTCACACCCCACCACAACCTGCAGAAGGATTGCTAGAACGTATCACCTGGATCACTTGTGCTCCCGTTGATCATCGAACTCCTCAAGCGGGCTCCAGTAACGTCCCCTGCAACGTGCAAGAGTTGCCCAATGAACTCTCTCTGCTCGAGGGACACGATGAACTTCATACCATTCGTTCAGAGCTTTCACGAAGAAGTCTGACCATCGGTCGTCCAGGCGTTCGCTTGACATCCCGTGGAATCCAGTCGGTGATCGCTCTGGTCCAGCGGTCGTCCTCGAAACGCATGACGTGCCCGGCCCACCTGATCTTCGAAACCTTGGCAAATGCGGCGGCGTCTCTGATCTTCGATCGTCGGCGGAGTGCGGAGCTCCGGATTCCCTCTCTCACTTGCGTGTAGCGGGAAACTCCGAGCATCGCCCTTTCGATGGCGCGTTGAATAACGCGAATGCATGCTCATCCTGCTTTCGTAGAGTCCAAGTCTCTGAGGCATAAAGGCAGGAAGGACCGCGGAATCGAAGAGGTGGGCACGGAGCTTGGTGTTCTTCGTCTTCTTCGCTACTCCCTCGATGTTCTTGAAGGCTCCCCAAGCCGCTCGCTTCCTCCTGCTCAGCTCTGGAGCTAAGTCATTCATCATATTGATTTCACGACCTAGGTACACATAGCTAGAGCATTCAGAGATGGTCGTTCCGTTGAGCGTGAATGGGGCATCAGATACCAATCCGTTTCTCATGAACATCGTCTTCGTTAGATTCAGCCGTAGACCGATTTTTCCACACGCGCAGTCGAAATCAGCCAGCATTCGTTGCTCAATATTTGGTGTTGAGATGGTGTAATTGCCGACCGTCGATCTTCACTCCCATGAAAACAAGGGTACACACAGAGTCTCCGAATAAAACATAGGTACAGGTCTGAAGCTCATGCGGAACCACACGCTTCCCCACAACTCAGCTTTCACATTTAATTCAAGCATGGTAGCGCAGTGGAACGTTCCTTTAGCAACCATCAATCCTGCAAAAATTGGAGGGCGCGCGTGCAACGGCACCCAACGTGAATGCAGCCCAACCAGGGCAATGAG